>RHLR01000872.1:0-12545 GCA_009806335.1 Davidsoniella australis
GTCTGGTTGCATGGTTTTTGCATGGTCATTGTTTTCTTCACATAGTTTGCATATTTGTTTTTCAAGTTTACATTTTGCTTTTCAAGTTTGCATATACATAGATATCTCATAGATACTTCATATTCCTTTAATGTCATATTTATCCCATAGCTAATGGCTATTCTTATTAATACTCTTTAATGTCTACCTGCTGGTATTTCATCGCAATGCCACAGCGTGTTCCAGGGTTGGTTTGGTTACCTAGTGTTTTTTTTTTTAGTTTGCAGCGAACCTCATCTGATCTAGTCTAAAAGGCCACTGGCTCTTGGGTGTTGACTGTGACGGATTATGTGTGTTTTGTCCTTTTTCAAGCCTAACTGTTGCCTCATTCTTAGATATAATATAGTTGGTGAATGGAAAATGACCCTTTTATAACCTCCTGGTAGAATCCTCCTGACATCTCCTTCCTTTCCTACTGTCTAAGCACACCATCTCTAGCAAAAACTCACCCTATCCTCGAGATAGCCAAGTTCCGAGGATTCTTGACTGCAGCTCACTGCCTCTCTTTGTCTTTCGTCTTCTAAGGGGAGATCAAATGGTGGGAAGCTTTCTGTGTAATGTACATTCCTTTGGCGTTGTTCTATACATTGGAAGGGCTGCTCTTGGGCATTTCCTAAGAATGAATGCTTATCTTTTCCGTAGCTGTCTTTGTCGTCTCAGTTCGGCCCAAGAGCTTGCTGCAAAGAGGGCCTTGCTGGAGATAATCTCCAACAAGGGTCGTGGTGTCACCTGATTTGGTGGGCATGCTTGTGGCCATATCCTCCATGAAGCTTCTCATCCATTGGCATAGCTTCGTTGGCTAGCGGTTCTTGATCATTCTTCGTTCCATCCTCGCCGGGTCCACTGTGTGTTCCCTTGACATCGAAGGCGAAGATACAGGCGACTTCTTTCTAACATTTTGCATCCTCAATTCTTCCTCGGAGCCCCATGAGCATGTCCTTAAGTGCCCTTTTGCAGATGTAGTTTCTCGGGATAATCTCTTTCTCAATGGCTTCTAACCATTGCTCTCTCTAGGAGTCGTGGGAGGATTGCTAGTGTGTCTAATATCTGTCGAAAATTAGTTCTGCGTGTAATTTGCTTCAAGAATTGACAAGTTTCTCCATAATTAATCCACTCAGAAAAACTTGTCCTTAAAAAGGGTTACGATAGGCTTAGGGTTAGTTGATCATCTAGTAACCAAGGAACGCGTTAAGCATCTAGTAAGTAGCGCATTTTCTACTAAAGCTTCATCACCATCTAGTTGATTCCAACTAGATAAGAGATTCAAATATTGACACAATTCGCCATGTCGTACTATGACGTAGACATGATTTTGACCGAGGCTGAAGTCCGTCCATTACAATGATGCCCCCTTCAGGAGCGTTCCTTTAGAATACTAACATATCCATAGAAAGTGCCCTGTACCTTCAACATTGAATCCTCGGAACTTGGCTATCTCGACAATAACCCGGCGCAACCTCTGAAAGTTGGAACTCAGTTGATGCTTCCGCTATGGCTTGCCCAAATGCTCGCCACTCCAACCCTAACCACGGACGAAGCTGCCGTGACCATGACGATACCCGAAGCGCTCAACAATGAGGTAGTGCAAGCACTCAAAGCCGATCCTCGCGCTGTCCCTGTTCGTGAACGCTCGGCATACTTTTACAATCTGGCGGAGCGTATGCTCGATTTGTTCGATGATGTGCCTCTGGCAACTATAGTGCGCTATGCCTGGATCGTCCGGGCGGCGGAGATCGCCGTATTGGCACGGCGCACTGGCGAAGATGGCAATGCTGCTGTGGGCAATAGTGGCCCTATGGGCGAGGAGTTTCTTAGAGGACTGGATGAGTGGGAGAGAAAGATGTTTCGGACAGCTCATGAGGCACGCAAAGATGCCAAAGAATGGTCGGAGAAGGGCTCTCGGCCATAAGGGGACTGGTACGCACGATATAATGACTTAATGACTGTCTAATACTATACTATATCTACATACTCTGCAAAGTTTGCTGGATATGACACCGATGAGACAGAAAATGCAAATTGTGACTATCGCCAATGCCCGCTTGAACCCTGTGACACTGAGCTCGTAATAGGGAGACGTAGCAGTTTCGCAGCCGGCCGAACCATGGCTTTGAGAAAATCAGCACCAGCTCTACTTTTCACCCACGCAAAACAGATCCGCCAACCACCAGACGTTGATCCGACGGTCTCCAGGCCAGGCAGCGTTGGACGGCGTCGATAGTTTCACATGTGGTTTGTTGTGAAGCAGATAGCCTATAGAGTTGCCACGTTGTGGGGCCGGATACCGACGGACTTCGTTGACTTTGCGTCGAGGCGCCATGTGATTGGCCCCAGGATCCTAGGCTGTCCCCACTTGATAGCTATTCCCAAAGGGGTCCGCCTTGCTAATACAAGCTGCCTATAGCTGATATAGGAGCAAGCGGGCGTTGAGTTATCGCTTTAGCTTGTAAGTTGAGCGGAATTCTGACCGCAAAGGTTCATGTTTCGAGATAAGTACTGTTACTATGGGGAGACCGGCAATATTGCTTTTTATTCGTGTGGCCACCTAGGAGCTGGTAGAGTATTTAAAGATCGTTATATCCAGTCTTTCTTTACTTGTTCTTCATGTCCTTTCCTTACCAAGATTTGTCCTACAATCCTTATCTTTGAACCAGAAACACATACAACTTACAAGACATTCTATCTTCTACACTATAACGGAGCTAATATGTCTTCCATCACTATTACGCCAATCAAGCCTGAGTGGTCTGAGTCCAAGATCGACTTTGGCGCTGTAGTCACCGGAGCTGACGTTAACAATATCACGGGTAAGTAAAGCAGCCAATTGCAACATGATTGCTATGTACCTATTTATGTCTATGTGTGAATATTCTGGGAGATATACCCGTTAAATCGGTAACCTCCTTTGGTAAGAAGTATGTCAAATATCTCGACGCCCTGTATTGTGCACCGGGCTAACAGAATCTCATAGATGACGACTTTGATGTTATTCGCGAGGCTCTCTTCACGCACCAAGTTTTAGTCTTCAAGAACCATGGTCACGTGACACCAAAAGCTCAATATGAGCTCACGCAGCGCTTCGATCCCGAAGCTGCACCATCCTACGGCCACGGCAAGACAATTGATGCCAAACGCTCTGTCTTGCACCCCGACTTGAAGACAATTCCCCGCCAGCCTCAAGTGCAGGTGATTGGCAACGGCTTTGTGTCTGAGTATGAAGGCCTTCAGAACATTCAGTTGCGTCATCCCCACCATCGTACTTTTCATAAGACCGCCATTCCGGAGGCCGATGATTTGAACTTCACGCGGTTCTACCGCTGGCACATCGACGCTGCGCTGTACGGCCTAGCGCCACCAGTTGCTACAACCTTGGCAGCTGTCAAGGTACCTGGTGGCCGTCGCCAGATCTGCCGCTACGACGATGGCACCGGTGAGGAGATGGAGGTGCCTCTAGGTACTACGGCGTTTGTCTCAGGCTATGCTTCATACGAGGCCATGAGCCCAGAAGACCAGGAATTTGTGCGTACCACCAAGGTCGAATATGCGGCCCATCCCTATGTCTGGATGTCAGGAGCTAAGAGCCGCTCGACTGGCCTCGGTATGGTCTCAGAGAACAAGGAGATTCCCTCGGAAGATCTGCCGCCCGTTGAGGCTGATAAAATCCAGATTCTGCCCATGCTGTGGAAGAACCCCGTCACTGGAAAATTTGCCTTCCAAGTACACCCTTCGGCCATCCGCAAGCTGCATCTCGAAGACGGTTCAGTCGTTGATGATCTTGAGACTGTTCGCGAGACAGTCTACAAGCTACAGAGACCTGGTATCTCATCGCAGAATGTCTACGCACACGACTGGGAAGAGGGTGACTTTGTTGTCTTCCACAACCGCGGTCTCATTCACTCGGTTGTTGGCGCGTTTGCAGAGGACGAGGTCCGTTTGTTCCGCCAGTGTAACATTGCTGGTAGCAAACTGCCAGAAGGCCCAGAGGCTGTTGCAGCTGCTTGCTAGATGGGCAGGCTATCTCCATGTAGTCTGTGATGTGATGATCCTGTTATGAATAGCGTGCCTTTGTTTCAAAATTGAGATTTTTATGTTTAGTTTTGCTTTCAAATATGGTTCAATAAATAAGAGACATTTAATATTGAAAACAAAATATGTACTCCCTAATAAGAGAGACATCATCTCTGTGGTAGAGTGACTAAGTAGTAAAACTAATAAAAAATAAAAAAGGCAGATAGAACCTAAGACCCGTGATATCCCAACCAGAGAAACGCCAGTAAAACCTAATCTAGACCCATTGACCGAAACGAGATGATAACATAAAAAACCAATAGCGGCCATGGTGTATGACACTAGATATCAAAAATAAACCAAAGTTCCCATAAGCACCCCAAAACACCTTGTTTACGGTGCAAGTTAAGCTTGAGGCACCGCTCAAAAACAATTAAACAAAAAAGAAAATAATAAAACCCCACTTCATGTTTGGAGGTGGTCATGTAGTGATCTGTCCAAAATCAAGATGGTGTTGCGCCCCCTTAAATTGCGCCAAACGAACAAAGCAATAAAAAAACAAAAGGAACGCTGCGGAAACAAAAATAAAACCATCAATAAAGAAGTTGGTTTTAGTAGCCGCTTGAAAAAAAGACAAAAAAAAAAACAAAGAGAATAAATAAAGCAAAGTACAAAGAAATGGCTGTAAGCAGGCCGTGTAAGCGTGAATAAGTAGTTGCGTTGTGAGTTGTGAGTTGCTATAATAAGCAATCCCAAAAAGAAAGAAGCGGTGTTAAAGGAAACTAAGCTTGAACCAAGAGAAGGATAAGTCCAAAAAGAGTAGATTTCTTGTCGACGTTTCAGTCCTTTATTTACGCCCGGTTGCGCCAGAAGCGCAGGTGGTGATGCTTCTTAGGACAAGTTGCCACGACGGGCTCTGGGATGGTGATGTAGCGTGATAGAGACTTCTTGGCCGCATCGGGCATAGAGGCGACGTTCTCGTTCATAAGATCGAGGATGGCGCGAGAAGCTATAAGAAGAGTCAAAGTCAGCAAAGAGCGTTTATAAGACTGGGAATAGACGTAGCAGGGGGTAAGAAGGAATACATTGTAGAGAGAAGATAGAGGGCTGTGTTGTTCAAGTCTAGGTACTCGCTACTAGCTTTGTAAGGAGTCATCACGGCATCATTGATGCAGGCAGTGCTACATATTGACTTGTGCGGGCGCCACAGCAATGCTGACTGCAAGTAAGCCCAACGATAACACGGAATATGTAACGGTATGCAGCCGATGAGCGGTAACTAACTTCTATCTGTACACTAGGAGACGAGAAAGGAGACGGAGAGACAACTAAAAGAACAGAAAAAGATCAGGAACTTACGCATGAGATCCTCGGAGTCAGTGGCCAGAGCAGCCTCCATACGCGCGGAGCGGTAGCAGCCATAGCGTAGCTGGAGATCCAGCATGCAGTGCCACAGTTCGCGGTCACTGTCCTCATGGTCGCTATGGTGCATGATACGGCTGGATGGTCTGGACGAGACGGGAGAGCATGAGCGCGAAGAAGCTGGCGAGTACATATCGATGCCGTGGTTGTTGCTGTTAAGTACGACAGTAGGAACAACTTCATTGGAAGGGCATGGAGAGATGGCGAAGAAGTCGTCGTCGTCGGTGGCAGAGACGATGCTAGCCATGGAAGAGATGGACTTGCGGTAGGCCATTGTGAATAGCGTAGTGTATGTAAGTGATATAGAGTGTATGATCTTGACTTAAAGTATAGGCAGTAAGGGACAAGATTGAAGTGATGTGGAGTGCAGTAGAGATGGACCAGGCAAGGTGATTTGTAAATATGTCCAAGAGAACGATTTATTTCTTGAAGTAGTATATGATCGAAGAAGAGTGAGTAGTAAATAACAAGAAGTTGAGTACAGCCGTAGATGAGAAAGAGGGCCTCACATCTTTGTTATATAAATGCAGGAGTGGATAGGAAGATGGAGGGGTGTATGTTCAACTACTAAGGAGAGCTTAAAGAGTTGGATTTTTAAAGCTGCTGATATGCCGATTAAGGTGCGGGCGTGAAGTGGCTAGCTTTTATTTATTTATTTTTATTATTATTATTATTATTATTATTATTTTATTTAATTCTTGTTGCAAGCTCAGAGAGACTTCAAAACCCGAAAGAGCAACGAACCACTGACAAAAACAATCAAGGAGCCGTGAAAGTCTAGCCACCCTTGTTGTTCCAGGGATAGCCAGGATCAGATTTTCTTGGAGATTTATTGTTATTTTTATTGTCAAATGGGCATCTTCTTTTTGCCTGTTTTGGTGAACTCAGGGCTCGATATTCTAGCATTTATTATGCATTACTCTTCCATCCGATTGTATAAAAAATAAAAACCCGCTCGATTTTTCTTCTCAGAGACGAAGCTCTCGAAAGCACAAAAAAAATAGCATTCCGGTCCGGACTACAATAATAGCAAGTTGGCCAGGGATGATATCTCCCTTATAAAAAGTCTACGTATAACAAAAGCATAGTCGTATACCAATATATGTAAATATAGAAGACACTACCAACTAGGAATTCGAGGCTCGCCTAGCGGGGAATTGGATTGGCATTGTGCCTGCCGAGCTACTACCAAAAACAAAAGAGTAGCAACTACTAGATCAAGAACAAGGACAACAAAGATAGCAAAAACAATTAAAATAATAATATCCAGGCGTCAAAGAAAAGAGCAGGTGCTGCAAAATACTGATGAAAATGAACTCCACACACACACACACACACTGCTATAATAAAGCAAAGAAAGCACGAAGCACAAAGGCAACCAGACCCTGAAAACGACAGCAATACGGATCACGACGGATATGTAGCAAAAGAAGAAATAAAAAAATTAATAAGACGAGGAGGGTTTGCATGAACAAAGCAGCTTCTGGCCCCAGCTGGCGAACAGCGAGACTACTGCCACACAAAAAAAAACGGCAAGAAAAAAAAGCCCAGACGCAAAAACGACGATCGATTGTCTCCAGCGCTAGGCCAGGAAGCAGGATCGCCCCTAACGCAGAGGCTAACGATTAACGATTGCTGTTCGCTGGTTTTGCTCTATACTAACTGCGATCTTTTATTTGATGGTCTGTCGATCAAGCAGACATCAACCGATGTGGCCTGAAAAGGCCGCTGGCATAGTCGACGTGGCCGAGGCCTCTTCATGGACCTGATCTAAAGAGTCAATACGGTCAACTCATCAGCTTGTCTTGCCTCTCTCTTCCTGTGGCTTACCGGCATTTCAAGAGGGTGCGTATTTTCTTCTTGTCTTTTGTCTCGCTTTTGCTATCCTATTACGCTGTAGCTGATCATTATTGCATTATTGGCAGTCAGCTGCCCTAGCAATTCAATATTTAGGCGGGCATACAAAGATATCATTGTGTTGTTTTACACGTCCTACTATCTCTTAACCTAACAAGCACAAAAATTGTCGGAAAAGGGAAAAAAAAAAGTCCTGCTGAGCCGAGCGGCAGGATCGGCAATCCGTCCAGCAAACCATCTTTGCTACGATAACTAGTTAGACAAAGCTTCAACTTGAGGGCTGTAGCTTTGCCCGAATAAAAAGTAAAAGAAAAGAGATAGCTTAGCGGCATTGTTAAACGTACGACAAGAATTGATGCGTTACGGAGTCCGGTCAATATTTTACAGCGCATGTGGAAAGTAGATTAGATATGTAGCAACGAATAATGCGCTGTTCACCCTCTAAATGAATGAACATAGCGTCGTTCTCCAAGCCCTACCTACAACGTTACTGCAAATCTGGCTCTAGTACGATAAACGCATACCAATGCGTCAGAGATATGAGATGATAGATTAGCAATATAGCAACATATATCTTTAGTATTATCTTCATACTCCTTGCCTGTCTCTGATTTCCTATGCTTCTTTTTGCTTATCCGCTATGGCTAATCTTTTTCTGTTGCAATAGAGGTGTCACGGTAATATATTGACAAGGCATCTTGTTTCTCTTTCCAATGGCCTGTACCTAGAAGGGTGTAATGTAGGATGGTTACCGTATAATCTGTGGACTTCGATGCCGTGCTTCCTACCTAGGCCTGCTGCATGCTGCTTGTCTATCGTGCCAACTAGACATCTGATTCGAGATCCCCTTTGCCCAGGGTAAAGAAACTCGCCAAAAAAAAAGATAGAAAGTGGGCTCCTTGGTGTCGTTTATTGGTTCTACTGCTACCGGTTCGACACAATGGCAGCGTTGCAAGAGCCATAACGTAAACTAGCAACGATGATACTAAAGAAAATCAACCCATAATAAGGCCTACCAAGGCCCGTCGTGCATGCCCGTTAAAGGTCTTAAGTACCGGTACAAGGTCGTACCCAAGCGGAGCCCCCAAACGCCTCCGACCCAGAAACGAGATCCGGATCGATCCCCTTATTTTGTTGAAGTGCGAGTGGAACAATGGTGATGTAATATATATAACCTGATTTGAGTGCCCGTCAGGTTGTTTTAGAACATCATTTGGCCTTGTAAAGAACAAAATAGAACAAGCATCGTGACTCGATGGCATTCTGCTCTCAAGCTTAACTTCGCTTCAAGTAGCGATGTTTGAACGGCGGACGGACATGACTCCGTTTTGTTTCGGTATGTGTAGCATAGACCAGCCAGGGTTGCAATAGCAAGTAACAACAGAAATGCTACCAAGAAAGAAAAAAATCTACGAGATATCAGTTAAGATGATGGATGGCCTCAGCCTTTTTCAGGCCCCTCATCAGATGCAATTCCTTGTTCCATTTTCCCCTTGTATGCCAAGCCCTTTCATTATCGATTTATCTTTTAACCTTTAGTTTTCTTTTTTCCTAGCTTGTAATTCTTCAAGAGCGCTAAACGATCTTTGCGCTTAGGGGACCTTTTGAGGTGATTAAGGCTAAGCTGTTCAACTAATTATCCTTAAGCTCGGATATCCTGAAGATTCGAGACACACTGCGGGAAGGGAACGATAGCGTACAAGATGGACAAGTTAGTTAGAAAAAAGACACTGTGAAATAAGCCAAGTGCGAGCAGTGGAGCTTCAACTGAGGCTTGGTTAAGCTTGGAGCAGCACCATGTTCGAGGACGGGGGGCTTTAAATTCTTGGTAGATATTGCGAAGTGTTTGAGCCTCGGTGTTGCAAAGTCTGAAATATGTCATGCTGTTTTTTTTTCTTTGACTTGTTCCAAGTTCAACTTATTGCTGACCAATACACAGAAAAGTAACAGAATGGAAGTTTGGAAAAGTAAAAGAAAAAAAGTATGATGAAGATCAAACGCGGTTGTTGTCTGTCTGAGCGATACCACCATCTTCCATTCATTCTACGATGATTTTTTTGATCGGCCAACGCCGTGTACGACCCTGAAAAGTGCAGTTACTCTACGTATAAACTCCGATGCACAAAAAAAGGTACGATGTTATTGCAAGTAAACGTCTACTATATAATAAAAAGTACTTGGAGGAGCTCTATTTCTGAAAATATATCAAAGTCAAAGCCGTCGTCAGCTCTAGCTGGAAGTTCCCGGATTCAATTTCCGGACACTAAAAAAGCAAAAAAATATACTAATATACCAATTTTCCTTGCTTGAAATCTGGACTTAAGCGAGGGAAACAATCGTGGTTTTATGCGCTCTCTTTAGCTGTGCCACTGCAATTATCGAAAAGTCTTGCATTTATTTAGACAGATTATTAAGGCTGTTGTTTTTAGGCACAAATATATTTGGTTGGTCTGTGCATATTTTGGCGAACTCTTTTTTTTTCCCCTCCTACCATGATAACTTCTGTGCACATTTGCGTGCATATTTTGGCAGTTCTTGCATATCCAGATGCGATTTTTTTCGCCGTCTTTTTTGCCCTCTTGTCCATTGTTTGCTCCAAGGCTGGCATAGTGGCTGCATATCATAGGAGATGTGGCCCGATCAAAATCACATCGATCAGCCAGTTAGTTGGCCTATCAGCCAAGCCAGCCACAAATACTATCAGTCTATCAATGAGCTAGTAAAGGGAAAACCCTCTCTTGCTAGGATGTGTCTATGAAAAGCTACTGACATCACCGCTTATTGCGGCCTTCCACGGATAAGCCGTGTTTGACCCAATTGTAGAACTAGTATCTAGTTCTGAGTCTTGCTTTGTTAGTCTACTGTATTAGTTCTCCACTAGAGGGACCTGATTATTGTCTGAGTTTCCGCTCAGCTTTGACAGAGGGAGGGAGTAAATTACACAAAATGCTAGCAAACAAAACACCTATCCATATAGGCTACGTGCTAGAGCTTTAACTAATGTATCACCAGTTACAGACGAGAGGCAGAAGCGCTGGAGATAATAATAAAGCACATGGCCTTCTGGGCCTAGATCTTGTCTTGTCTTGGAAAGTCTCTTGTTATGCCTGTCTTAGACTAGCAAGAGACATAGCACCAGGTACTGTCTATGTGCTATGTTTGGAATCAGGCGGACAGGGCTCTAATCCATACCTACAGATATTTGAATGCCGTTATTCCAGCGGTCAATCCACACTAACATTACCTGTAGCGTAGGTAGACTTTCCATAACACCATGAGACCCGTGCAGCCGCAGGATTCAGGCCTGGGTCTAAGCTTCCACAATCTTTGTCCAACTCTAAACTCCAGTGCAGTTGAAATTTTTCCTCTATACAAACACCTTTTTCCTCTGTCTATAGGTTTAAAAAGAACATGTCATTTTAGCTTGTGACAGACACTGAAGAAAAGAAAAGAAAAAAAGGAAAGCTACTCTACCTCTACTTTGACGAGCTATTCCTTCGAACTGACGATGGGCTGCCCATCTTCATCCGTGCAGCATCCATCGACGGTACCGTGGCAAGGAAAAAGGGTCACAAGGCAAGACCAAGCAGACAATCAGGCCGTGAAAATGAGCAATTTTTTTATTGGCATCTTTTTCCTTTTGTTTTGATGGCCGAAAACTTGCATTCAGTTGGAGGTTGGGTGTTTCGTTTTTATGCCTCTTTAGCTAAGCTAAACGAGATGTGTGCGGCATCTTTTTTATGCCATGCTAGTTAGCAAGTCTAGTAAGTATACGCATAGCAATGTCACATAGCATAGCATTACGCCTGGAAATGGCCCGGAAACACCAAAGGCTATGCCGTCACAGTCCAAGACATTGGCAGTCTTGTTTTTCTTCGCATCTCCCGCCTTTCCCCAATATACTACCCATACCATATAGCTCCATAAGATTAATGAATTAAAAAAAAAAAAAAAAAACTACCCATACCAGTGTTGCTGATGTTAGTCTGTACCAAATTCAGACCAAGGACTCCGGTCCCCCAATTTGTTAGCGGCGATGTCGGGTTGGTTCCTTCCTCAGGCTGACATGGCATACATACCAGAATTCTGTGTACAATATATGTTTATACTAGTGTTACTGCTAATATTCGGAACCCAGCGGCATTCCGGCGGACCGAGCTTGGGGCGAGTCTGTCCGGAGGTAGAGAAAACATGAGAAACGGAAATAAATATCACAAATAAAATGTGTTCCACATGTGGATCGTCTGGAGCTCTACATTGTACAGACGATATCGCCAACGCAGTCAACAGCAAAAAGGCAAGGATCTTTATCTACAGCGAGCATCATTGCTCATCATATGACCAAAATTTTCTCTCCCGCTATGTCTATTTCTATCCTTTCTCTTTGATATCCGTCTATTCCGTCGCTCTTTGCAGCGAAAAGCAGCGATCAAGATCATCATCGGCCCACCGATAATCTCCAATCAAGACCTGCATTGCATATTGATTCATTGCCTCCTCCGCACCCCCTAGAAATCAAATCAACAGAAGCTGCACAAAACTCAAGTTTTTGTGGTGTCCATAGACAAACTATTGCTACTACTAGTTAATGTGGTTATACAAATATTGGTCGGATCAGCTGCTCGTTGCCAAGCATGTAGCCAAGCATAAAGCCAAGTAAACAGACTTACGGCAGCTTTGGGCTGAGCTCACATTTCAAGGCTTGGCCTTCGGGTCATTATCGTCATGGACGGAAGAAGGCAAAAAATAAAATACCAAAACTAGTAACAATGCTTCTTAGTGGATGGTGACCCAACAATGTGTTTCTCTTGATATATCAACCAAGCACATATATGTGCTATCCCACACGGAAAATGTCAGCCATGCTGTAAAAGATAATGGCGGGCATCTCAGATCTGCAGACGCCCAGTCGAACATGCAGCCAAGACAAGTCAGACTGTTTCCAGAAAAAGACAAAATAACAAGCAAGGACGTTTCCTACAAGTCCAGTGCTCGAATATCTCGAGCAAATAGTACGACTTCAGCCTGACGACAGCCTAACTAAACGCCAGTTTATTACAAATGTACTCGTTAGTTATTTTTGAAACATCATTGGGTTTATAAAATACCTAAAGTGCGGCCTCAACTATGACCCCGGCCATCAGCGTTGGCCACATGATGTCAGAAGCGGCTGGTCGAGTTTTCATGACGATCTCTTGTCTCTATTCATGCCGTGTCGG
>RHLR01000873.1:0-12499 GCA_009806335.1 Davidsoniella australis
TTTTTGCTGCTCATAGTGGAGGTATGGACCACTAGTTCTTCGGGGCTAGGGGACGATGTCGTCCCGCACATACAAAGCTATTGAGTTTGTCGAGCGGAGGACGTTAAATATCTGTCCGGTAGCCAACCCGGCGTCGTATGATCTTAGTGATTTAGGTAGACGTTAAATATAATCAAATCAAATCAAATTGACCCGCCTCCACCGTGCTCGTTAACAATACCAATTCCAATTCCAATTTGTACTGACTACAGTATGTAGTCAGTACAAGCTCAACAAATCTGTACTATGGATCCGTTTTTCAAATAAGAAGTTGAAATGCAGAAATAGCATATAACGAATCCTAGTAGTTGTAGTCACTTATCTACTATACTAACTTTATAAGAATTAGAACAAGTGCTTGAAATTTGGTTAACTATAAACACATAATAAAACATGATTTCTATTCTTTTCTTCTTTATAGTTATTGATACATGAAGTTCTTTTCCTAATATCAAGGTTTGTTTGTTATATCGTGTTGCATTTCAGTTTGATTATGAGACTTAAACTAACTAATATATTTCTTAGACACCACATTGATTTACACAAGAATTCTCCTATGATGCGTCGCGAATCCACTCCTCCTCCTCCTCCTTTCAACTCCGAAGAACAACACAATGAACAAGATGGTGATTTGGTGGTTCCTGGAGTCGAAATCGAAGATGCCTTAACCAACGCAACGAATCAACTGGTTGAAGAATCAAGGCATATATCGGTTGATATGGCTCACTTGGGTTCACAGTTCGGGGCTATCCATGATGGTTCCCACCATCATATCCTGAATATATAGATAGTTGTTACCGACATGCTTTACCATATGTGATCATTAACAACTTCTATAAGACATGCTCATCTATCCATCATACCGTTCTATCATACATATATCTATTTCCTCATGTTTGCCATTTAATATAGGATAACTTTAAAGCATAAATAAGATTAGCATGTATCGAGATTATCTTATACCATTGTGTAACGATCTTAATATCTATTCGAGTAGCATATGTATGAGAAAGACTACCATTTTAAGTATTGGTGTTTTAAGGTGCGGTGTGATTCTTTAAGTAAAGAAGATAGCCGTTTGGAATCTCAACATAGTTGTAGTTGTAGTCACACATAAACGCATCATATACTAACTGTCTGTTCCAAGTCTAAATAGAAGTAATACAAATCAATATTGTTTCATGAAGCTGTAGTCGAAGGGTAAATTTTAGTTCGCCAACTAGAATAGACGGCCCTTATATGGTGGATTTCTGTTGTATGAGTTCACGTAAAAGAAATATATGTCTTGATAATATGCAGAGAAAATAAACAAACGTTCTTATTGAGTACATCAAGTGAAATAAAAAAATAACAATACAGAAACGAAAAAGAGGTGTCGTAAAAATAAAGGCTTAGCACACATTTACCCTTACTTGCCTCAACCCTAGTAAACCCTTCTCTCATTCTAATACACTCTACTAGGCAATCAAGCGAATAGCTTAAGGCCGCTGCCATGCTTGCCAATCTCGCAAACCTCACACACGCGACATACCTGGCCCTTGAACTTTGGCTGATATTTCGAACCATCGAATGCACACTCTTCAAATGCAGATCCGCTGTAGATTGGTGTATGTGACGCAGCACAAATCTCAAATTCCGCAAACTGATCGAAATCGATCTCGACAGCATCATTGGGGTTCCGCTCGCACTGAGCTTTAGTTTTCTTGGCCTGTGCACCACGTTAATTAGTAAATTTGTGTAACCGATATGAACCAAAATGGATGTCTATGGCATTTAAGCAACTTACATTTTCAACAATCTTGCCAGAACCACCGTTGGCAATAATTCGACTGGCAAAGCTCAAAGCCGAGTTGTAGTTTTTCGCTCTTACAGCCTGCTGCATAGCCGCACCGAGAACAAGCTGTCTGTGAGGCACCTCGATCTTGGGAATTGTGAAGTAAGCAGATAGTTCCAAACTGCGCTTCAAAAGCTCGGGGTTTTCTGCAACGGCCGCAGGCGAGCCTAGTGAACGGCGAGAAAGCTCAATGCCCATGGCTACTGCGTACTCGCTGGCAGATGTGACTAGCTTCTTGGCCTCGGCAACCTCGCTTTCGCTAGATACAGCGTTAATTAGGATGGCATGCAAGATACCCTTGAATGCGTTGATGCCTTCTTCTAGCTTATTCGCCTTCATAGCATCATAGCCACGCTGCAAGTCGTGGCTGGCTAGATGCTCCAGATCCCGCGGCACGATAGGCAAAACTGACCGCGCATCAGTCTCTTCGAGTGTTCTACGGACATAGTTGACTAGAGGAGGGAGACCAGATGATGCAGGTAGATATGTCTTAGAAGCAGAGAATACCTCAAGGAAGCGAGGCTTGAGAGAAGCAAAGTTGACAGCACCAACCTGGCGGTTGAGCAGCTGCATGGCCGTTTCAAATGAACCACCAGCAACATGATCAGCAGCAAGAGGTGAGTTACGGGCCCAAATCTCAGCTTCACTGACAGCAGCACCACCAGACTCATCACTCTCTACATTGACAAAATCGCCCTCAATCTCGGGCACGACATCGTCGCCCATGTCCCAGCCAGCAGCATCGTCCTCGTCGTCAACGTCAGCGGAGGCACCAGCATGGCTGCCTTGGCCTCGGCATCATCGCCATCAACATCCATCAAGTCCTCTCTAGCGGCATCATCCTCCAGGGAGAGGCCTTCGACCTGGCCGAGAAGAGCCTTCTCAAATACTGATTGGGAAGACGCCTTAGTAGGCCAGTTGGCCTTGTAGGTCGGCACGACAGCTTTAGGAACAGTCAGCGCATCTCCAGACGAAGGAACGCTGATTTCCTCCTCAGTCAGGCCGGTGGCTTCAAGGATAGCCTGGCATTCCTCGTCAAGACCATGGGCCTTGGCAGTGATGTAAGCAAGAGGATACATGTCAATCTCCTTGAACATCTGGATACGATCTTCGACATCGCCCAGGTAGATAGCGTTTTGGAAGCGCGAAGTAAAGTCACCACGGTGCTCAGCAATCTTGGCCATGCGAGCGAGCTTGTTGTGATCACCTGTGGATAGATATAGGAAAGATAGCTTGTCGAAGCTCTTGAGCTTTTGGTAGCACATTTCCACAACTTGGTGGTTACCGTGCGCCAGAGCCTCGGCTCCGAGTCTCTGCCATAGCTGGGGCTTGTCTAGCTCACGGCCCATCTCGACAGCGACGTCTAGGTTACCACACTCGATAGCTAGCTCGAAGCGGGTTGCGGGATCCTGGACAAACTGTAGAGCAATCTCGGGGTAGCCCTTTTGTTGTAAGTAGGCGATGATCGATTGGCCAACAAGTGAGGAGTTACGGATGATGTGTAGCATTTCTTCGTAGTTGCGCTTGACGAGAGCAAGCTTAAAGCGGTACTCAGTAGGATCGATAGGTAGAAGGCGCGGCTTAGCATTACGATCTAGGCAGTATAGGTTACGGCCTTGGACGCGAACCAGGTAGACAGTCTGGTCTAAGGTGCGGACGATACCATTATCGCCGTTGAGTAGAGTGTACTTAACATGATTGAGAGTGGAGTACAACAGAACTCCAGTATCATCCCAGCAAGCACTCTTGATACGGATAGTCTCGTGCAGCGCACTAAGTTGCTCAAGACTCTTCGAAACGATTGTGATATTGTGTTTACTCAACAGAGCAGCAGTGCGGTTGTCGTTGGACCAAACAACGTACTTGACACCAGCTACGGGTAGCTCGGCAATGACCTTCTTTTGCTGGATGTCATATAGGTAGACAGCGGTGGGAGCGATGATCAGAAGGTTGCCAGTGCCACCAAAGTAGATGTCAGTGGTGCCAACCGGAGGCTTGAAAGAACGAGTAACATTGTTGCTGAGGTCCTTGATATCGATCGTTTGAGTCGCAGTGTTAAGAACGGCAAAGCGGTTACGCGCAACAAAGATGGCGGAGTTGCCTGACCACGCTTCGAGTCAGGCGACTCGATGGCACCTGAGCCTTCACGAGGAAGACTGATTAGCTCGTACGAGCCGCCATCAGCAGGGGAAGTGACCAGGATCGAGCGCTCAGCCGGGTTGTAAGACAAAGTACGGGGAGGGGTCCAAGGCGAGCCAAGCTTCTTGAGAACGAGCAGGGTAGGGCCCTCAGCGTTCTTCTTAAAGTCATAAGACTTAACGTGCTTATCCTTGGTGATGTAGAATAGAGAGTTTTGGTGCATGGCGCTGGCTGGGCGTTCACGCTCCAGCTTGAAGACCATAACACCGTTATCATGACCGACGGCAAATAGGTTGATTTCAGGGTGGGCAGCGATTATCCAGATGCGCTCGTTCTCGCGCTTGAAAGATTGCACAGCAGTGCGCTTGTTGAGATCCCACACACGAATTGTCTTATCCTCACCAACCGATAGAATTAGATCCTGATGAGGGTGGAACAAACAGGCCGAAGCATTCTGGAAGTGGCCGCGGCAGGTGTCAACCTCCCAGGCCTTAGTTTCGCTCATGCGCCAGAGCTTCACAAGACGATCGTCGCCGGCAGATACGATCAAAGGCATGGTGGGATGGAAAGCAACCCAGTTGACACCGCGATCATGGCCCTCGAGAACGAACTTTACAACAGCATCGGTGTTGCCAAACATATCGGCCTGTTCTTGGTTGCGACGGGCCATCTGGTCTTCAAACGAAAGGGACGAGGTCGGGGCGGAGTGCTTCTTGCGTAGGCCGGAGATATCCCACACACGGACGGACTGGTCGAGAGAAGCGGAAACGACTAGGTCCTCCTTGGGGTGGAACTGAGCGCACATGACATAGTGGTTATGGCCAGTCATGGTGCAAACTATGCGTAGACACAAAACTTTGTTAGCGCCGTGTACTCTTGCGGAGCGCATTACTACTTTAGCTTGACTTACTCAGTGATCTGTTCTGCCAGTTCCATATGCGGATGGTCTGATCATCGGAGCAAGACAGAATCCAGGGAAGCTCGTGGTGGAAGAAAACGGTCCGGATGTAGTCGAGATGGCCATTTAGCGTGAACAGACACCGCCGTGTCTGGTAAGACCAGACTTTGATCTTATAGTCGTCACCACCACTGACGAACAGTGGCTGCGTAGGGTGGAAGTCAACGGCTCTGACGGGGCCATCGTGCTCTTCGAAACGGTCGATTAGGGTTCCCATGCGGTAATCCCAAAGCTGGATGGTGGAGGAGTGGAGGGATACGAGAATCCATGGCCTAGAATAAAAGCAGCAGTCTCTAGTTAGTGGACGCGTGTTCGCGATGACAAGTGTCGGTGACTACGGAGGTTGAGCGAAGCACCGATCAGGCATCGTAGCATATCATGTGTATTTCTCGATGTGTTCGGTCGAAGGTCTAGAGCACGTAGCACGGGATTGTGTGAATTGGGATTCTCACCGCTTGGGATGGAAGGCGATGCCCTTAGCCCGCGAGGACTTGGACTCGAACTAGACAGACAACAATGTTAGCGAGCTATTCTTTGTAGCTTATCGTCCTAAAGCTGCCAATGGGAGGCAGTTCCAGCAGCACGAGCAACTCTATATTGGCTACAAGTACTCCAGGTAAACGCCCACAGCGTTGAGTTTGCTTACCTTTGTCAACATTCCGGAGGCGGTCGACATTGTGGTGGTTACAGCGCCTGCGCCAGCTCCCGGATTGCAATTGCGAGACAACGATCAAAGAAAATAGAGCAAAGAAGCAGCCCGGCACTAATAGAAGCTGTATAAACCAATGCTCAACTGCCAATTGCTATCAATGGCTAATTCGTCGATGGAAAATAGATGGCGGGTGACGGTGCCGTGGAGGGGGGGGGGGGGGTTGAGGGTTGTTTTGATGTAGATAGTTGGTTTTGGTTTTAGCTAGAGGTTTAGTTTAGTAAGGAGATTGATTTCAGTTCAAAACGGCTACCAATTGTTCTTTTTGGAGGAGGTTTTGCTAGGTTTAGTAGCCTTGGCTGAGTACTATAGGCTGCAAAAAAACAAGCTGAGTAACTATGAAGAGCTTTTAATTAAATCAGGTCCAATAGCTAATGTCCAGGGGTAGAAGTAGCTGCCACGTTTAACGAAGCTTTCCCAAATGTGAATGTTTATAGCAGTCAATGTCAAGTAAGCGCTAATTCAAGGCCAATTGGCCAATATGTATAAGTATTCTTTCAATTATTCTACTACTGTTTTCTATGCACCCATCGCAGCAAAGTCTCTCACGAACTGCTGCCAAATCGACGATGAGCTTCGCCTTCTCTTGAGGCCAAGTCGCCAAACTGAAGCGTGTCCCTTTGTGAACTGCTAAGTCGAAGTGGGGCATTCAGAAGCTTAGTGCAATGTTGAACTACAAACATATTACCGGTGTTTACCCGGTACATAAATAAAGTATGTCCAGGAACGATAGTATTTTGGTATGCACACGATAAGAGAAAACTCACTTTTGCCAATTAGGGTTTCGTACCCTTGTTTTTTTCTGCCGTTTTTGGGGAAAATTGCCCCTCAATCTTGCATGATGCCAAAAACAAATTGAGTAAAACCCTTTTTTGCACGTTTTTGCAGATTGCAAGATTTGACAATTGAATTCTGATTGATTTAGAAAACTAAAGTCTCGTGAATCGAATGTAGAGTGTCGTGGTCCTTTTACATTTATTTTCTTTCTAAATGCTGTATTGGGAGCACCTTTAGGTCTACCTTTACGGCCTCCAACAATATCTAGCTCAACGATCCTCAAAAGAGGATTAGCCAAAGCAACATCTTGGTCCAGCCAATGAAACAGGTCAGTGTACTCTTTGGTAAGAGTTTCTTTTCCCTGCATTTCATGAACATGGCAAGCCAAATTGCAAACGAAGGCGGCCAGAACAAGGCTGTGGTTCAGCTAACCCTTTGGACATTCGTTGTGATTTGGAGTATCTTGAGAGAAGAACTTGTTCATTTTGTGTTGTAAGAAGGTCAACACAATTGTAAGATACCTCACGCTTAAGGGACCCTAACCATGCCGAAGAGTAATGAGCACTTCTTAGTTTCACTCTTTGGTCTACTACTTGCTGCCTATAAGACAAATATATATTTTCTAGGAGCTGCTCGATACTGTCAGTCAAGCCCCTCAGATACCCAGTGCTATTATTGATAGATTGCAAGTTGGTGGTTTTTTTCAGTTGGTCAGTTTATTTATCTTCAAAATATCAGAAAAGTAGGGGACGGGTGTTCAGGTTTAGTTTTCTTGTTTTGGAAGCGGCGTGCCAAATATAAAAGGCGGTGTAAAATAGTGCGCAAAAATACTATCACATCTATGTTCCTAGAATGTACATGTTAAGTAGAACAAAGTATAATCATACAAAAGTTGCAACTATTCAATATGAATAAACATTTTTGAGTAGAGAAATATAGTTAGTATATTTTATAAACTTGATCTAGGTACTCATCGGATACAAAGAACGCGATAATTTCATATGTTCATAGTTCATCCTTGATGGTGGGAACAACAGACGGCTCCTCCCACGCCCGGCTCTTAGTATTCTTTTCCACGGCGACGGTCTCTTCAACAGCGATACTCTCCTTTGGAATCTCCACACCATATCTCTTGCGGTCTACAGCCGCGATTTCATCATCATACTGCGTCCATTCTGGAACCTGCCGACGCGCGCGATCTAGCTTTGGTTCTTTAGTTTCCGGGTTATTGCATAGATCGATCGTGCGTGCCTCCTTGAGACTCTCATCGCTACACCAAGTTTCGCACCATAACCACTCCTGTGGTAGACTATGGATCTTAAGTTGGAATTGCATGTGGTTTGGCAGATCTTGGTCAAGGTTAGATAGTGAGTTGGGATCGGCACTGAGACCATGGTACGATTGGCGTAGACGGTCACCGGCAGCGAGTCTGCGGAATTGCTTGAGATCGACCACGTATAGGGCTGAGATATGGTAGGGGTGGCCACGGAGATAATTCGCCCAGTAACCCTGCTTCCAGAAGCGGAAGCCTTCCATTTCCACACGAGAGTCACACATGGGAGTGAAGCCGTATGGTGCACCCTGTAGATCAACATTGACTAGATCTATCATGTCTGTACGGACAACCTGATCAGCGTCGACAAAGATAACCTTGTCTAGAGAAATAGGGAATAGAACATCCAAGAATAGAATCTTATAGCCCCAAATCTCACGCTGCTTTTCTTTCTGGCCACGGAGCCAATGAGGCCACTTATACGCAATCATCTCATACTTGAAGCCGTACTCTTCAGCAAGATACGGGATAAAATCCTTGAAAGATGGCGAGAGGAACTGCTCAATGAACCAGAACTTGACTGTATGCTTGGTGTTCTTCATGACACTGACCATCATGATATTGAGCATGCGCTCGTAGAGATGACCACTAGCAACAGAGAAAATGTTGATCTCGGCATGCTCCTCATCTGACGCTGACTTCTTGGCACCGAATAGACCATTGGCGAACTTTTTACCCTTGGCTAGTAGAGATGAATCTTCCTCCACAGCAAGGACATCAGCCTTTTCCATACCCGGTTTACGAACTAGACGGGGGTAAAGGGTGGCGCCCTGGAAGCTCATGACGCAGACCTCTGTGCCTTCATCGCCGAGAACAGCGCTGTATCCTTTGGAACCAACACTTTCAATTTCGAAGATATCAGAACTACGTCCAGGCATAAGTTGGATATTGAAGAATCCAGGGTTCGCTTTGAACTGGAAGTAGCCGATGTTCGCCATAACAATGGTATCCTCTTGATGGGGGCTCTTCTCAGTAGCTAGCACGAGCTGAGCACCACGGGGAGGTGAAGATGGACCGTCGCGCGAATGGCCTTCTATCAAGATACTTTGTAACTCGTACAATGCTTCGACATCGCTTTTAGCGGAGCTTAGCTTGATGTTGTCGGGATCGTAAATGGAGGACTTGGGCGCGACGAGCCATAGAGGAGGGACATCGAGTTTTACGTTAAGGAGAGCTTCGGATGGAAGACCCTTGAAGACACCGTGAAGCCCTTCGATTTTACCAGTCTCTTCGTTGAAAGTCGGCTTCGACCCTAAAACATGACGCCAGAAACGCTTCAGGGGAAGTTCAGTAAGCTTTTCACGAGGGTTTAGGAAGACCTTCATGTAAACACCATCGAGCTCGGAAATGACCTTGAGGATACCAGCCCAACGCTGACCCTGCTCACTGACGGGGTCTAGAAGCACAACAATGTGAATGTTAGATTCGATTGGATCGCCCAGTTCGAAAGAGGTATGGCCACGATCCCAGTCTCCCCAAAGATTCGAGCGAAGTGTCGGCGCCGATTCGAAAATGCCCTGTGGTAGGTCGCTGATAGTAGATAAAGCGGTGATCGAGGTAAGTTTAGCAACATCGAGAGGGGTACGAACGATGTTTCCAAGTTCAAGATCATCGACGGCTTGATAGACGGGGAAGATGCGAGTTCTACGCTCGTTGGACAAAAATTGCTGGAAATCCTGTACTGAAAACCCATCTTCTGGGGCGATAGGGCCGATGACACGGCCATTAAGGATAAGTACGTTTGTGCCAGGCTGGATGTTGGTAGAAGAAAGGAACGACTCCAGAGCAATGTCAAAGGCCTCATCGGCAGTGTGACCCTCTGTGTTTAGCAAGGTGCGTAGTTGCTCAACATTGGCTGCGTCGGGATCGTTGGCTATCAAAGCTTCGTTCACTAGGGAAGCACCTGAAATCTTGGTGGGGTTGTGAACAATATCCAAACGAACGCCTTCCTCTGCATCAGCAAACATGAAAGCATTGAGAAGCAGTTGCAATCCAGAGTCACTGGTCAAATCAGCAACCAAGGTAATTGCAGCCCAATTCTCTTTCTTTGTTTCAACCGCGGGATCAATAGCAGCAACCTTGTCGAGCAGGTACTTGTGTTCCGAGTACAACTTGTTAATATCTAGCATGCGAGGGTCCTTTTCACCTTCTGGTGTGATGTACTTGTTGAAGCTCAAAGCAGCGCCCCTTAGATAGAACAGCTCTGGTTCACCCTCATCAGTCAGCTTCTCGCTCTGAACTGCCTGTTGGATAGAGGCAAGGTCGATTTGTAGGCGCTGGCTCATCTGAGCCATCCAATTTCCAACACGAGGATAAGAAAAGCCGTTGACAAAGACAGGAGGTGTAGAAGTAGCAGCATTGAGACGATCGATCCAGTGTTGAAGCTTCTCGATCTGAGTCTGCGAGAAATCGGCACCGAGAACATCGGCTAAGGGCATGGCAATCTTCTTTTCCGGTTTCCCTTCCACGTTTTCTTCCTTTTCCTCTTTCTTTTCCTCATTCTTTTCGGTAGCTTCGGGAGTATCAGACGCCTGAGCATCTTCTTCGTCAGCTTCGGGAGTAGTGACCGCAGTGTATGCTTCTTGATCTGCCTGAGAGAGACCCTGCATGCCTGCCTGAGCAACATAATCCATCATGGTACGGAACCCGTATTCCCTATACAGGTAATACAGCACCTTGGTAATCTCGGAGGAAGTTTCGCTGGGAAGAAGAGGAACTAGACCAAATCTCAAAGGCAAACTGCGTTGAGCAAAGCCCCAAAGCTGGCCAGCAATTGAGATGTCGTCGGGGTTTGTAAAATCAACAGGCAAAATGAGAGTGAAGATGTTCTTTCTGATATTTGGCATCTGGCCAAATGGCGGGTTTAGAACTGCCTTGATGGAGGTATCATAACGAGCATACACCGCATCCTTTGATAGATCGTTGAGCCACATGATAAGACCACCTCCTTCAATATCATCCCTCCAGTCATACCGAATACCTTCGTCACTCAACTTGGCAGTAGTGATAGCTTTGTGGCCTAGAAGATCGTTGACTTGCTGTGCGTTAAGCCCGAGACTTCTCACACCTTCGATCATATTTCTTTCACGTCTGAGAGTTTCAAGGAGATTAAAAGGTTCAACTTGACGTTCGATCTGCTGCACGCCGTTCACCCACATCATGTTGTAGCCGGAAGGGATGTTTCCAGCGTTACGTGTGCATTCGTTGACAAGCTCCTCAGAAGCATTGTGCGCCGCCAACTTAGTCGAGTACTTGGGGAAGTCCTGAGATACCTTCACAAGAGTTTCGAAGGGCTTCTCGCTTTGCATGATGTAATCAGCAGTATTGATACCAAGATTGCGCACTTCAGCCTTACTCAGCGGCTTGAGATCAGCAACCTCTTCCTCAGAGTCTAGAACAACCTGAGTGTCTTTCTTGTTCAGTACAGGAGCATCATCAGTGCCACGGTCATCAATAACGATGTAATCAGTCCGCTTTAACGAAAGCTCAACGCCATATCCGTTCACTGGAAGTGGCTCGGACACACCAGCTGTACTAGAACGACGATGACGGAGACGGTATGAAATCTCGCCCTTCTTAGCAGCAGTCATGAGGGCCTTGTGCATAGAGCTGAATGACGGTGAAGTGACATCAGCATAAAGCACAGTCGGTGTTCCGGCACCATAAACACGGTCAAAGGGCAAAACATCTGCCTGAAGGCCGTTCACAGCAAGTCCCTTACCCTTGACAAGCTCGGGTGAACAGTGCTTTTCTCCTTCATATAACGCCCACGCATCGCAGCCTTCGGCCGGCTGAGTACTGGTGTCAAGACGAGGCTCTACACCTGTTGCATAGTACTGATAATGCGCCTCTACGCGTGGCGCGGCAGTACGCATGGACAAGGCAAACTTGAAGGTCGACAAAACATCAGGACTCGTAATGTGACCGTCTTCCTTGAGCAAGTTCAGAAAGGCATCGTACAAGCCTTTGTCAGTCGATATGCCATCAAAGTAGCCATTGGCAACTTTGTCCAAAATTGGGTAGTACGCTGTAGAGTTCTCACCAGCGACTGTTTCACTATGGAACAGGGGGAATCAAGGTTAGTACATGATACTATGATATATAGCTCGGCTGTAACGACGACTTACATTAGCTCTAGCAGATAAGGCGGCGATGGAAATGCAGCCTGCATCGAAATATCAACAGCTGGTACTGCTGATGCGGGCAGTGCCGCCAATAAGGCAGCGACAACGCCGAGCTGCCACATTGCAAAGTTCAAAGGACAACAGCAGTGTGTCAAGTCAGTGGCGAAAAAAGAAAAGAAAAGAATATATTCAACTGAGTGAATCAGCCCCGCTGGATTCAAAGATAAATGTGACGTTCTTTGGTAATGACAGAAAAAAAAACCAAGATATTATTCGGAAAATTCAAGGCTGAAGTTTCTAGATCGACAACTCTAGTGGTTGGTCTCACAATGAGCTCACTAAACTGAAACGTGAAGCAGTTTACCTAGACTTCATGAGCTCTTTAAGCTACCGGGTTCCTTGAGCTTAATAACTTGCTGTTGGATTAAAAGACGACGGAATTGTGGACACGTTTAATAGATAATTTATTTATTTATTTATTTATCATTTTACGTCTTTATGTGGATCACGTGGATCCGACCCTAGTGGATCGTTAGACGTAAAAATGATAAAATAAAATAAATAAATAAATTATCTATTAAACGTG
>RHLR01000874.1:0-12504 GCA_009806335.1 Davidsoniella australis
AAATTGTGTTAGTCAGATAAGGCAAGATGTAGAAAAAGGTAGCAGCAAATATGCCAAGTACTAACACAATAAACACTCAAGGTGATATAGAAGAATATCTTGATTGAAGATAAGATTGAAGACTTGGTTTTAAAACTAATATACACAGTACGTCTGCCTACAATTTGATTTGACTTGATTATACCACCATTGATAGGCAACCAGCAGCAAGCCTGAAATAGCAAACCTCCAGATAGAAACAGACACTTGCATACGCATATTTGACCACCGTGTCGACAGCAAGTAAATACCCGACAAAGCACTGCCTGTCTTGTTAGGCTTTGGATCAAGCCGACCTGCTGTGCTTCTATAAGCTGCCGCCGAGCTTTTCGTCCACTGAATATCCAACACTTCAAGCTTGTGGACAGCAGTTTTGATTCCCATACTTCATCCTAGCAACTTATCATTGTGTTGCTCATCATTCTTCCAGGTAAGAAATTTTTAGATTTACTTCTTTTCCTTCCACCTTGCAGACAAAAGGAAAATAAAAGATACAGCCGATTTTCGCTGTTACCTCTGTCCGCATCACAGTCATAATTATACAATATTCCAACTGCCCACCACACTCGCAAGTGCCGATATCGACTCTATCTCGCCGTGTACCGAGCCAACTTACCTATTCTCTATGGCTTCTTTCTTCAATTCATCTTCAAGTGAAGATAAGGAACATTGACGTAGTGTTTACTTCAAGTCCTGCTATTTGTCGATGGATCGATGACCATGCTTGATTATTCACATCCATCGTTGCTACTACCGCTACGACTGCTACTCACTTGACCTATCGCCCGTTCCCACTTCTACTCAGTATAGTTACAAGTCGTTACTAGCTTCTCAGACTGATAGCTTAGAGTTCTATGGTGAGGAATTTTTTACTTGCTATTAGGTGTGTTGCCTATCTTTTCTCCACCAGAGGGTCCGGGGAACTCTGCTATCAAAACTTTGTCCCTGACACTAGCTTCTATGTTCACGGCCACGACAGCTATAGCTATAGAAATAGCACTACTAGCAGAATGATCAAAGAACATATTACAGAGCATGTCTACTTCGGTTTATGTTCTCACCTTCTTATGCTGCTTGCCACTTGTCCCTTTGTCTGTGAAAGGCAGATATTTTTGTTTGTATAGTTGTATCTGCAGCCAAAGCCACAGCTGCAGCAGTATAAAGCATAAAGCAACAGAGCAAAACAATACGGAATGCAGAAGGCAATGCTTGAAGTAGAGCATCAGAGAAAGGAAGTACAGTGCTGTGAGGTACGGTACTGTGCCATGCGCAAAGCTGTGCAGGTGCAGCCCAATGGAGTGCCGTGCTACAGACAGGTAGAGATTCCTGCTCTATTTTGGCCACACCCTCAATAGCATCATCGTATTGCCATCGCATCACATCACATCACATCACAGCTCCTCTACTTATTTGTACACTCAAACTTGCCATTTATTATCCACTTTTGACCGCAAAATCCCGGCATCTTCATACAAGCCTAGCCCCTCTTCTATCTTCTCTTATTTTTGTTTGGTGTCCTTCTTCTACATGTACATCCTGGACCCTGGTCAACAATATTCTAAGCTGCGAGTGCAGTGTAGCAGATAGGCCCATGTAGGAAAAGACACATTGATAAATACACACCCTGTCAATATCCTGCAGACCCTGGTGCACAATATCCTAGATCACGTCTCTAGACACACACCACCATTTTCACATACACTTAATATCTTGTTGAAAAGCCATGGCCTGCTTAAAATGGTAAAAGTCGACATATTCACTCCCTTGACATCCTTGTGGCCGTCTAAGCTCATTTTCATTTTCAGTTTTGTAACTGGCTTCAAAGGCGATAATGGCCTGTCTGGATATACAAGGATGTGTCCACTAACACAATGTTTACGTCCGTCCATCCATAAACATACGCACATATATATCACTCTTGCTTCGTTTACTTGTACATGAAGACTTGTCACCTAACCCAAAATACTTTGGTTACTTGTTGCAACTAGTGCCAAGGACCTGTAGTGACAGGAGATAGACACAGTCATAGTACAACACGATTCACTTCATAGTTCCTTGTCATCCGTGAAGTACCAATTTTTGTCACTTGGAATCACGCTCTCTTATGCCCATAAACCATCAAACACAGTCAACAGTGCAAGACACCGGCCTATAATGATAATATGCCGGCCTTGGTGATATACTCACTAGGCTAGTCTCTGCTCTATATACAGCGGCCCATATTCTACCTACAATCCTTAACAATAGCCTGTTTCCGTGTCATCGTGACTTTCACATCCTAGTAACCAGTGCTGAGGACGGAAATATCGACTTTGGCATGCGAGACCAGCAGTTTTTTTCTTCTTCCATCTCCCATTTCCCTACCTCTATCTCTAAAAATTGTTGCTCTAAATAATGTTCTTGGATTTCCTCTTCAGGCTACGCAACGCTGTTGGACTTGAAGCCAAGGCCCTGGTCCGGACACTATTCCATAGCTTCTTTTTAATCCATGACCCCCCCCCCACACACACACACACATGCATTGGAACTATAGCCTGTCTATTGAGAACCTTGCCTCATCCACTGCCATTAGGTTTCATGTTTGATGCTTGCAAGTGCTTGCCAAAAAAGTGACGGATCGAGAACAACAATACAGTCTAGCCTAGCTCCGGGTCTGCACTGCATTTCCATTAAAGGTTATATACACCTCTACAACCCCAGAGCTTGTTTCCCTCAATTCCCTCGTCGTGTATTACTCTTCAGCTACTGTAGTTTGAAGATAATCTACGATATCTTCCATTCCGTGTATTTCCTTTACTATCCAAAACAGGACATGGCTTGAATATTGTGTTTTCTCTCACTCTCACTCCTCCTACTGCCGCTACTATCTATTCTCTTGCCATTGCCATCGTTGTAACCTACAACTTGCATTAGGTTGCTGAGCCGAGCCAAATCCTGGTCCATCCTTCGGCCTCCCTATATCTGCTGTCACTACACTTCCTCTTGCGGCCAGGACTTTCCTGCTTTATACCCATCAAGTACTTAAACCCTTCCACATCCTCCTCCACCCTCTTCGTGTGGCAACAGAAGTCGTTGTATATCATCTTAATTCATGGGGCTTGGTCGACACCATTTCTGCTTCACCCATACGACAATATATCTGTCACTGCCTCTACTGCCCATCATCTCTGCACTTCTGAACGCCTCACCATCCCCTGAGACGGGTGACTGATCACAATGCTCACATCCAAGCAGCAGGCCATTTTTGGCTATCGAGACTCACATGACCTACCAACTCCACCGGCTACCACACGATTGTCACCACCTTCTTCATATCAAGACGCCCACAAACTAATGTCAAACTCGCAACGATCTGAAAGCCCATATACGCACTCTCAGCAGTCCATGTCGGGCCCTCATGGCAGGTTGCCATTGCCGGCAGCTATGAACTTACCGCCTCAGTCTCAGCAACAACATCAACAGCAGCAGCAGCAGCAGCAACCACCTCCGCCACCGCCACCACAGAGCTCACTACAGCGCTCTCACCAGCATCATCCTCAACATCCGCAGCACCCTCAGCATCATCCAACACGTCCCACCTCCGCTTTCACAGCATGTTTCACAGCAGCACCATCAGCATTCACCGCACTCACATCCCCAGCCGCCGCCGCCACACCATCAACTTCAACCACAACCTCTTCAAATACTTCAACCCTCAGTGGCACCTCCCCATCACCAACAACCCCCACTACCAATCACTACACCCACGGCACCGGCAGCACCCAGCAATCCTCATCAAGTCACCTCATATCACCACTCCATTTCAGTACACCAACCGCCTTTGCCACCGCCACCACCACCGCCACCACAGTCACAGTCACAGCAGCAGCAGCAGCAGCAACAACCACAACAGTTGCAGGTTTACGATCAAAGTCTAGGACAACTTCCTGCGCCACCTTCAAATTGGCAAGGAACTGAAGAGGCATGGAAGCCATGGCTTATGGCCAAAGCAGAGGAGGAAAAGCGCCGGCAGGAAGAAGAAAAGACTCGTCAAGAAACGCTGCGGCGAGATCAACGTCAACTAGAACTCGAGATTCTCCGGACATCGCTTGGTGGAGGCGTGCCTCCCCCCATGATACCATTTATATTTGCTGGAATGGGTGGCGTCACTCTCCCTCCGGGGGCGCTGGACTGGGCTCAGCAAGCGCTATCTGCAAACTCGTCTTCACAGCAGCAACATGGACCCTCTGCTCCTATATCACCAGGGCATCGAAGAGATTCGCAACCGTATTCCACATATCCTTCGACGCCAAGTGTTATGCCTCAGCCACATGGATTTGCTAATCCTAACTCCCCAGCGACAAGAGCAGGCCGAGCTACACAAACTTCAGCCTCAGGGCGTCCGCTGACGGCAATAAACACATCCGCATCAACAGGCCCGCATCCCGCTAACTACCCGCCGCCGCAGCTTTCAGCGAGCTCCGAGACGCAGTCAGGGGCCATATTCTTCCATCACTGGCAACCCCCCACGACCAGTGCAGGGGGTAGCAGCTCAACACAACAACCTACGGCAGCAGCTGGTTCGTTATCATCTCCCAAACTCAAGCGCAAACGAGAATCTATGTAGGCTAACATACAGCCTATTTTTTCTTTTTCCCCATATATTTAGCTGAGTCCCCCAAAAAGCGCAAAGCAACAGGCCCGCCTGCAGATGGTCGATCTCCGCCGCCATTTGGGCCTCCTACATCGGCCAACTTGATAGGCTCTTCATCGGGTCCTCTTTTAAGAGGTAGTACAGGAAGTGCAGGACCAAGCAGGCGCCAGAGCCATTCCCGCCAACGTAGCGATGTCCGTGGTGATATCGATATCTTCCGTGACCGTGACCGTTCTCGCGCGGAAAGCTTAGGGCCTGGACGCAGTTTCACACCGCAACCACAACCGACATATCTTGGGCCACCTGGACCCGGACCGCAGGGACATGGGCCGCCTGGTATACGTGGATCTAGCTCTAGAGAGAAGCTTGGAGACGCTCAACGTAGCGGCGGTGGAAGTGATAATGCCTCCAACAGTAACGCTGGTAGTGGTGCTACCACTGGAGCTAGTGGTGGTGGTGGTGGCGGTGGTGGCCATTCAGTTTCATCTCTACTAACGGAAGACTCATCTAAGAACTGATTTAGATCGAGGACCGACGCATCATGACAGTAACGGTGTTTCACAATTGCACAACGACGAAGTGAGACAGTGTAATGGCAACTTTTGTTGAAGTTGAACCATGCATATACAACTAATTAATATAGAGTCAGCCAACCATATTATATGGGCTGTCTTTGTACATCAAGGCCTATAGGCTCTTGTCATTTTTCCGATTTTTCCAGAAGCATTTGCAAACATTGACCAGTTTATATTCTTTCGTTTGTATTTTTCTTTCTTTTTGTATCGTATCTTTTCCCTCCCTTTCTTATTGTTTATTTTCGTGTGTAGCAAGCATTATCATCTATCTAGTAACTATACGACAGCATATCAGCATTCTGGGATTTCACGATGGACATACACTACTAGCACAGCAAAATACGATGATTTTATCACAACACACATATAACATATATATACAGCCATATTAGACGCAAACAGACACATACAAGGAGATTTGAGATATAAAAGCGATGCACCGCGCTTTGTTGCTTAAATTACGCACGGTGATTTGCACAGGGCGTCAAAGATGGAGTTCTTTGTTCCATATATGGCGAAGATTGTCTCCTTGAAGGTTACATGGTTGGCGTTGATCTAAGAGGAGAATAGATGGGCTCTAGATGGCCTGTCCTTTTTATTATGTATTATTTTTATTATTATTCTCTCTAACTAGGCTTATTAGCTAGATTTCGATTTCGCGAGCTTGGTCTATATCAATGGACTTGTAACTAAACGTCATTGCATGTACATCCTTTTCGACGTTTCGTTGGATCGGAGTTTTGATATGTTTGTTTATTCCTTAATTTTGAGAGTTCGGTTTACCGGTTTCACGTTTTACGGCATGGAGAAATAAAGTAGACAGATATGTACATTTTGCACAGAACAAGATTTGGCTATGAGGGGCGGTATATTGATAAAGAGATATATGTATGTGAATATAAACAATGTAGTTATAGGCGGTCGAAGCTTGTCGGGCCAGTGGCCCAGCCACGGCATATAGGGTGGCATATAGCATACGCATGGTATGAAGAGATACATATTATTATTCAATGTCACATTATATTCCGCCTTGATATTTTGTCGTGGTTAGTGGAAAGCCGATGGATGACAGTAGCCGCAGATGGGTAATTATTTAAGAACATACCAGGGAAATATAGTGAGTGAGTATTAAGTGAGTGAGTGAGTGAGTGAGTGAGTGAGTGGGTGAGTGAGTGTAAGCACAACGATCAACACACCACGCCATTGAATTGAATTGCATATGCAGCATCAAATAAACCAGTTCCGGCCCGCAAATCGCATGCTACTTGTCATAAATCGACGTTTAGTAGATAGTGCCAGTCAGGATCTTGGGGGAGATGCTGGTGAAGTTGGAGACATCATCGAAGATGGCAGCAGAGGAAGGGCTGGAGATGACGGCCCTGAAGCTAGCCTCGTCCTTCCAGGTCATGAAGCACATGACTTGGACGGGAGGGGCCTCTTCGGCGCTCAGGTCGAACTCAACAACGTTGTAGGACTCGAGGCCGGCGGCCTTCCAATGGCTTGCGACCATGGGGAGGTGCTTGGTCAGGTAGTAGTCCATGTCGAAAGTGGCGCCAGGAGTGGTCTTGTAGGCCACAGTAGCACTGAAAGAACCGGAAGGCATTTTGAAAGATTTGGGATGAGGGGGTTTGTGTGGAAAGGTTGATGAGATGTTGGATGAGATGTTGCAACTGTTGTGATTGGTGATGTTCAAAGATGGGATTGGCCAAATTAGACGACTCTGGATCGTCTTTATATATATTATTATGATTGTTAATCAAAGTAAATGGTGTATCGGAAGCGGATTTAGAAGCACGCTAGTCTCCGTCTCTTTCCGGTTGCTTTATGCCTTAACTTTCCGTGGTTTTATTCAGCCGACCGAAACCGACCGCTATCCCGGCCTTGACAGTAAAATGCTTTACTTCACCTCTACTCTACTATATAGTTGTAAACCGGCGAACGAGAACGCCGTGAATTTGGTATTGTGGCGATGCTACCACCACTTTGTTTAAAACAGTTACAGAGGCATGATAGAGGCATGATATGATATCCAGGGACAAGCACAATGATACCGTGATGATACGATGTTTAGTTTTAATTCTGCTAAATGCGGGATTTTTGTGTGGTAAGACGTGGAGTGGCGTAACAACAATGGACAACATTAGAACGCCAATTTATAGGGTTGATTGATAGCTGACAAAGACCGACTTAACTAGCATCTTCTTAGCCTGACAAGACTAGACCAACTTGGAAAACAAGAAGCTAAGCCATAACCAGAACACAAGCTATAACTAAACTCACAACAGATGGTCATAGCTTTTCCCATTGTTTGTGTCTGTACACCATACAGTTTGCTTTGGGCCGTGAAAATCGGGCGACGGGAAGAACCAAAAGAACAAAGAATACAGAGAGAGCAAATTAAGCCAAAAAAAAAAAAAAAAAAAAAAAAACAAGAGGATATCTCAGACGCGATATTGGCATATACCGAAACAAATATAACTAGCTTAGTCAGTAAGCAGTTAGCGTTATTTTCATAAGAAAATGAAAATGAAAACGGAAATGAATAAAATAACAGGAAGTGTGATTTGACTTGCATAATCAAGTCACCAAGCACAAGCACAAGGGCTGTGCATATTGTTCATTAAACCATCATATTAACCGAGAACTAAGCCATACCCAGAGTCAAAAATCAGTTCAATAATTCAAGTCACATTTGCACCCGCTGTCGGGCTTTGTCCCAGAGAAGAAGGTTTTCCTTTCTTTGATAGGTTCATCACTACAACGACATATTGTTCTGTACCCCGAAATCCAGCCCAAGGAGTTCCGTTATCTCCTAGTAAGGCCTATAAGAAAAACCCATTAATGGAAGAAAAAAAACAAAGACGGCAGTCCCTAACTAACTAACCCCTCTGCCTCTCGGCACGCTGAATCAGATATTCTTGGGAAAACATGTGGGGAAGATTTTCAAGAAAGGGATGTTACTCTACCATTGTGACAAGAAGAACGAAAGAGTGTACATATCTGTGTACATTATACATGACTTATCTGAACCATACATTTTCTACTATCACGGGCCAGACATGTAGTAGACCGAGCTATTCGGTGGAAAGAAACAAAGGCGACTAGACCTTCTGTTATGGATTTCCCTTTAGTGCCCATTTCTCGTCCAGATGGTCTGTCTCCCTTATAGGCTAACTAGATCATCGTCAACAAGGCAAACATCTTGAAACGAAACAATACCCCCCCTCCTTTCTTTCTCTCTCTCTCTCTCTCTCTCCTTCCACCCCACCCACCCTATCCTTGGTTCGAAAAAGACAAAGAAACAGGACGAGAGAAAGAAAGGAAAAGAAAAGAAAAGAAAAGAAAAGTACAAGCCCCGGGGAGCGAAACCGCGTGGAATGAGAGTCTGTGCTCTTCCCTTAATCCCTGTATCCATGACTGTTTGTTATTTCGCCCAAAAACTAGGTCTTCATAGGAGGGGAAATGCTACTAAGGTAAAGGAAAAAGACAAACAGCCATCATGGTTGCCCTGGTATATATGTAGACGGTTTTTTTCTTCCTTGTAAAGAAAATAGCCCGAGAGAAAAATATCACATTCTTCTTTTTGCTTCTTCTTTTCCCTCTAGTAATAAATATTTAAAGACCCTCCGGATGTCTAAGAAGCCGCTCCTTTATAGATTAAGAGAGACATGGGGGGGGGAGGAGACGGAAGAAGAAAAGAGGAAAGCCAGGTTGGCAAATTATATATGCACGATGAGGAGCGATCTCAGATAGAAGAGTAGAAGACAATCACATATTAAAGAACAAGTCAGAGTTACAGATTAGATATGTATGTACATATATACATACGTAGTAACTAGCTACCATCCTAATACATTATAGTGTCGACAGTGTCCATAACATAATCATGGAACTATAACCATACAACTATGTTTAACAACGTCTACAGATGTATCTGTATTCTCCAATGCTCGGTATACAGCTGTTTCCGGCCCTTCCTTGTCTGGTACTTTTCTCGCTAGTTGACAACTGATGTGTTCTTTCACATCACATCACACCTCCTAAATCACAGTTAGCCAAATCACATCGCCTTCTTTCTATTTGTTCTCTTTTATCTTTTATTTTTTTATAAGAAAAATCAAAAGCCGCATGTGCGCAGGGACTTATTCTTACTCCCTGGTGAATTATAAAAATAAAATAAAATAAAATAAAAAAAGAGGGTGACTGTGTATTATTAAAATAGCAACCTTGAACAGGGAAGTTCAACACCTTTGAAAAGTAGAAATGTTCCAAATCTTGACGCCACAGGTATTAGTAACGAGCTATCGAGTCATACATAACTGTTTATTGAAAAGCGAACTTAGTAAGATGGCTTTTATGTGACGGCAAATCTCAAGGAATATGGGTCATGCCGTTTTCTATATATGAACTTGTTGGTTCTTTTTTTTTGTCAGTCGGACCGCGTATACCCTTCTTTATTAATTCTTTTTTTTTCCCCCGAAACAACGTATGACGCCATAACAAAAGGTCGGCCCCATTTCGAACCATTGTCATGACCTAATTTCAATATTTTCTTATCTCTCTTTAACTGACTCTATAAATTTTTTATCTCGCTTCCTAAGTTATTGCTTACGCATTACTCCGTCTGATAGCAACAATAATCATCAGGACTATCAGCTCTTCGAAGCCATTGGCTGGAAGTTATAGCGGTCTTCTTATATTTCCTTGCTTGGCATATCCCATTTCTGCTAAGCTTGCTAGTACACAAACATACCCCCTACTCGCTCGTCTCTGTGTCTCATTTGTTTATACTGTATGATATGACTTGTACCGCCCTGTTTAAAATGCTTTATATCCCGTTCCAAAGGCCCGAGGGAATATCAACTGTTCAGCCATTTGATAGACCTGTCATATGATTTTCTATACGGCCAGCAGGTCACCAACCCTTCTGTGATATTGCAATGATAGTAGTTAATACCATACCAATACTACTGTAAGCAGATATTGAGTCCCACGGTAATATCATATCCTACCTCGCTTATACACTTACGCTCTTTGTGGTCATCTCCATTTCGGTCCAGACCATACGTACATATATTCACATATCTGTATACATATAGAAACGATCGTTCTAGATAATCCTTCTCAGATATCAAAAATTTACTACTTGGAAATATATCCATCCATGTAGGTAGTCCAAGTGGGTAAAAACAAAGCCATTCTTTTCACTCCTTTTGGACTTGTTTTTCTTTGTTTTCACAGACGGAAATGTAACATGGACACAAAATATACAACTGTCTATGCCCACCATAGCCAAGGTAGTATGAATGCTACTAGTAATAGTTATCATTGGCCCGTAGTCCGCCAACCTGCGCTTGTTGTAAGCGACCTCTTTGCGCGGCCGCATTCCTTTCTTATCCTTCCGAGACCAGGCTCATACTAATATGCACCAACCATGCAACAATGCGCCATAGGACGGAGCCACTTAACTTAAGACCCAAGTTACAATCTACTATAGCTTTTTTGTTTGTCCTATATAGACACCTTTTGTTTAGCTGCGGAAGAAAAAGGAAGACTAGTCACTGCCAAACTGTTACCGTGACTCCCGATCTTACTCGGTTAGCAAAAAGCACAAGGCCAACTTTTTTTCATACTTCTTTCGACCGTTTTCGTATATGCTTCTACTTTTGGAAAGCCGAGCCAGAGTCTACCAGCGGGGCAAATACAACGAAACCGTCCGTCGTCTTTCATCTTTACATAGCCGCCCACGGAGGCAGAGGGAGGGGGGGGGACAAGAAGGGTGTGATAAAGCCAGCCGAGAAACAGATACGAAGAAACATTGGAATTGTGACGATGGAATAAGGCATAAAGCACTCTATATCTTTTACACTAGTCAAACTGTCCTACTCAAGGTGAGGTCTCTATTGGATAATTTTACTGGTGTATTTCAGGTTCCCAGTGGTAGGGTTAGACAGTGGAGTAACCCCAGAAACAGGGTTAACAACATCACAACCACCAACATAACATTCACTAATTAATTTCAAATAGTTAGCAATAATACAACCATTTTGTTCGTCTCCTCAACTGTACATAGAATGAAACTATCGCCAATTTCAATATTAGAAAAAAACTAGCAATATTTCATGTAGCCACATCGGCGACCTTTTTCTTCGTTGTCAACATTTTGTTCAAGTTCCATCATTATGAGATGAGTTGTTCAATAGCCCAAAAATAGATAGACGAAGGGCTTGATTGACTAACGTCATGCTAAGGATGATGTAAAATACTAACAACAACGAAAATTTTACTATATATTTATTTGTTCTCCAACTTTGGTCATTTTGTGAAACTTGATTTTAGGGGATTTTGATAACACGCAAGCCAAAATATTGAATACGGCTGGTTTTTTTTTTTTTGTTTTGTTTTTGTTCTCTCTATAACTAACTAACTATACTTAGGTGTAGATAATAAAAAAATACGATATAAATATGCAATATATGCAATATATGCCATTGTTAGGCATATATGCATTATAGACATGTATGTGCACACGTATATCAGTATATCATTTTTAGATCATATCATTACAGCGGTTTTTTTTATCCATAACAAAGTGTTTATCTAGAAGACCACGTTCACTAGTTAGTTATTAACAGTAACTAAGGGAAAGATAAAAACAAAAAAAACTAATATGAAAAATTTCACCTATCCCTTGTTCTCGTCTAGCGATCCATGAAAGTAACGACGAAGGTCTTATTTATATTTATATAACTTGATAAATTTCTTTTTCCTTCCTTTTTTGTTCTCGACAAACATATAACTGCCGTATCTGTATGTAATAGTGCAGTATGATGATGATAAGAAATATCCCTAGAAATGAAGACGAAGAAGGAGGGTCTCTGTCTCTGCCATCGTGGCCCCCCCCCCCTCCTTGCACATATCTCCACCTGCGTAAACATGCGCCATGCCGTCATTGGCGTCGAGTCTTCTGTCCTCTCATGATACACGATCCCAGCCGACATCCCTCCATGCTCGGTTCGTCGCCCGAATTCGGTCCGTCCTTTATCCCATAGACCCGAAGACCGCCGCATATCAGGCCGATTCAATACCGCTTCAAAACATCCAACAACAACAACAACATGAGCACCCAGCATCATCATCATCTCTCCCTACTGCTGCCCTTGCGGCACCACCGGCAGTGTTTAGACAGGGCAGATTGGGCCACATCCATGCACTAGCGCTTCCTAGGGAGGATTCAACATCGAAATCTACCGGCCC
>RHLR01000875.1:0-12457 GCA_009806335.1 Davidsoniella australis
CGGCTTGTGGGGAGAGTGCGAGAAGCAAGACAAAGTCAAGACAGATAGATTAAGAGTAAAAGGGAAGAAGAAAAAAAGGCGAGCAATCGACGAGCCAAGCGAGTTGGTGGATGCGGTCGGTACTAGTAGACAGTATAGTAGTAGTATAGCTAGTAGTAGTAATAATGATAATAACAGCGGTAGATGGACGGCAAAGCGAGCATGGGCTTCAGCGAGTTGAAAGGCGTGACTTCGGTGTAAAAGCCGGTGAGTCGATCGATGGCCAAGATAGCGAGATGGACAGAGTTGGATCAATAGAGCAATTCCAGACCAAGAAGCAAAAGACGAGAAGATCGGCTGTGGATTTTATTCCCTCTTATGCCTATCCAACTGGCTAGTTCCTTGCTATCGTAGCTTTTGCGGTGGAAGCAGAGCTGTAAGAACTAGAACTAGGACTAGAACTAGAGCAACTTGCGAGATATGTACACTACATACATAGATTGGCCAGACTAAGACATTCATTCACCTCCTCATCCTTCCATGTGCTCGGTCTTGCAAAGCTGCGCTTGTTTCCTTTGTATTTGCTCTGATGTGGTGAAGCTCGACGCAGTTCTCGATGAATATTGGTGTGTTCTTTTTTCGACGCTGTTTATTGCTGCTGGCCCGACAAAGAAGCAAAAAAGGAAGAAATAAAGATAATTCTGGTACACGCAGAAACAAGTGAAAAAAGTGAAAAAAGTGAAAAAAGATGCAGCTTTTAAAAATACATGTGAGAAAAGAACAAGGTCGAGATGGAAAATGAGAGAACAAAAGACAGCACTAATAAAGGTCCAAGAGCAGGAAAATGAAGAAGCAAGTACCTAAAAGAGAGCTTTTTTATAAGAAAAAATACAAAAAAAAAAGAATAACTAGACGATCAGGAAAAACATTGTTCTTTTCTCCCAACATCAGCTGTCGATCAATCGAAGTCTTTTGTATTCTCTTTTTCTAACATAGGGAGAACAAAAAGAAGGCGACGAATGATTAGAAGAGAAAAAGAAGAAATTTTGTATAAGAAACAATTGTTTTTTTTTTCTTACTATGTGTGTGTTATTTTATTACTTGTGCTGCAAACCATGGTAACAGAGGAAGAGAATTCAAAGCAACTACCACAAAAGAGGCTCTAGCTCATAATTGATGTTCTTGCTGCTTTTGCTTTACCTTTGTTTGCTTATTAACGACAACTAATAACCAACGACCAAGGCAAAAGTACATATATATCTGTACACAAGCGAATGCTGTATATTCCCATTCTCGTTTTATTTCTCTATTCGCCTTTGCCTCCTCCTCTCACTCCTTCTATCATCTTCTCTTCTCTTTCTCTCCAACATCGAAAAAAAAAGAAGAAAAAAGGTCACGACAAATCTGGGGTCGTTGTTCTAGTTGTACGTCTTCCCCCCTCCCCTTCCTACCAAAGCCTAGGCAAAAGGCACGAAGCGAAAGAACAGCAAATTGCAAATCATGCCTTGCATATCTCTACTCTAATCATTGCAACTACACATGTAGCTTTCAATAATGCAAGGCCCGCAGGATAGCCCAAAGGCAGAAGGGGAGAGAGGGGGTTCCCTTTGGATAGATCGATACGAAGACGGCCGCTTTCAGGCCGAGCAAAAAAAAACGAAAGAAGGTTGTTTGCTCTCTCTGTCTCTCTTACTCAGGTTCTTGGTCCGTTCACAACGCTTCTTCCTCGGTCCGCTGCAACGCTCACTAACAAAGTCTGTTCACTCTTGAACATGCAATCACCCTGGCTCGGTTTAATCTTGCATTTGTGTATCTTTTTTCTTTAATTCTTTGCTCGGCAGCTTGGCTTAACAAGTTCAAATATAGATCTGTTTTTCCTAGTTTCGGGGTTTTTTTTTCACCTTGCTTCTGCGGTTGTTTTTTTTTTCGTTTCTTGTATTGTCCTCGTGGCTCTCAACCAGCCCTTACTTTAATCTATGTATCTAATCTTTGAGTAGTTAGCTAACTAACTCTCTTTATCTTTTCTAGGCAACTGACCTTTCAAACTCAAACTCAAAAAATAAAATATAAAAATAAAATATTAAAAACCCCCATTTAGTTCTCACAGGGAAAATAGTTAATATTAAAACCGTTCTAGAAATCCTCCCATGTCAAACTAGACCTTGATAGCACAATCTATTTGTAAAAACCCTTTTTCTATCTTTTTGATCAATTGTTTTCCCTCTTTGTGCTAACCTGAAATCGTTCCGTCCCGCCCTGAATCTTCAGCTTATAAACCCTAGTGAACCCTAGTATATCAAATCTACTAGCTGATAGCACAAATCAACACAAGTAAAAATAAGTTTCCGTTTACAAAATAGATGCCCGATGTGCTAAAGAAAGACTAGGGAGTAAAAAAAAGGCATAGAATCTGTCATTTTATGTAAATGTGACATCATATAGACACCTATACACTTTTTTTTTTTGGTTTTTAAAAAATTTGCATTTTTCCTCTTATTCTCCTTGCATACGCTTTCGTACGCTATCCCTATTACTGAACTAGAACGAGTCATATATTGCCTTATTTTCTGCAGGTCTTACAATATAAAACACTTACACACGGAATCTATCACATCTCCTGCTTTGGATGCTATACGTACAATATACGCACTAATATTTTTGAAATTTGAGAACACGAACTATTTTGCCCGTACAATATGCAAGTCAGCCGTGCATGTGCCCATTCCTTCTCCTCTTTTCTTCTCTTTCTTTTTTTTTCGCCTCTTCACTCTATATATCACCACTATTAATGCTACTCGGCTTGTTCAAAGTAGTACTAATGGCCTATATTCCAACCCCATCTAGCAGATGGTACTTGGTTATTGTAGTAGTAGTGGCCTATATTCCAACCCTATCCAGCAGATGGCAGCTATAGTAGTAGCGATATAGCCAATGTTTCCCTCATAGTTTCAGTTAGCCACTACAACTAGTTTTATAGTCACTCTTGTTTCCCTCAAAGCTGCAAACTAGATCAGGGATGTTCGACCGACTCGAAAAGCTTAGTTTATACATGTACATCGAATCTTTGTTCTCTTCCATACCCCTCTCGTTCTCTTGAGTATATAATTTTCTAAATGAAAATAAAAAAAAAAAAAAAGGTTTTGCTCTTTCTCGTAGTGTCACACACATGGTGTCTCTTTTCTTTAGGGCTGACTAGTCTGGTCGATATAGCCCTATATATATCATGCTTTGTATTCAACACTAATGATCTATGTATCTTAGATATCCCAGGCATAATCATCATAATTTTCCTCGTAGTCATCGCCTTCATCGAAATCTTCGACAGTGGCTTGGAACATATTTTCTTCAGCCGTATCAAAGTCGTCCTCATCCAAACCCATGAACTCATTCAACTCATCGCCATCTTCGTAATACTCTTCATAATCACCAGAATCATACTCTAAATCGAGATCTCTAGGATCCTCATCAGCAATATCCGGTCTATGTAGACCCCCTAGCACTACCCGCCGTGCCGTCTCTTCATACGTCAAATCTCGGTCTGAGTCATCCACTCTGACCCCGAGAACTCTCGCCAGCCCGGCTAAGCCCGTTATACTGTTGGGACCGGTACCATAGATCTCCCGGAGTATATCGTTCATACCACCGAGATGCATTAGCTCATTGCGCCGTGTCATTTCCTCTTCGTCAGAATCGTTCCATGGCCACGCGTCAATGTCGTCCGAGAACTTGTTCTCGTTAAGTGCGGGTGGCATTGGATCGAAGTCGTAGTTGGGCTCATTGGAGAGTGATCCTTGGGGTAGTAGTCCCATCAGAAATGTGTTGTTCTCTAAGTATACAAACCGTATTGTGCGCAAATCGGCTTTCACGGCCGATTTTATCTGATTGCCTGAACTGCTTGCTTGTAACGCTGTTTCACGCAGGAAAGTCTTTGTCTCGGGAGAGTTCCACAGATCTTTGGCGTATGTCGTGTATATGGCCGTGAATAGTTCGTTTAGACCCAAACTTGGTTCTTTGCCCCAGACTGAGGGTACTGCGTCTAGGTCTAGTACTTGGAATAGACGGCAGTACAACCACGGCATGGACTCAATGTTGGTTATGAGCATCTTACGGGCTTCGTCTGTCTTCTTGCGTTGCAAGAGTCCAAGGACTAGCGAGTGGCGATAGTAGTCATGCTCAGCTGCATACCGTACTCGATCGTTCATGTGAATCCAGTCTAGGAACTTTTCTAGCCATTCCGATTGGTGTGTACGGATAGCAAGCATGTGCAAGATGTGATGTATGCCGTAGAAATCATTCTCGGGGTCCATAGCCACTAGTAGCTTGGCCCATTCAAAAGCTGTCCGATACGCACCCTTTTGAACTAGTAACTTGATATTGCGATAGCCAGAAAGAATGAACCAGCGATTCTCGGGCCGTGAGAAATCAAGACGTGCAGATCCGCTCTCGATGTCTCGCTTGAAAGACGATAGCGCTACACGACCAAATGTGAACAGCGCGCGCTGGGTTAAATCCGCGGCAAGCGAGTTGTTCTTTTCGTGGTCCTTGGCGATAAGGTAACACTGGAGAAGAAACATTATGTGATATGCTATAGCCACGCAACGATGGGGTTAGTAAGAGGGGCTTCTCAAGTTCAGATAAGAGGGAACAAAGATATTATAAGCAACACTTACGGTATTTCTGTAAGGCCGCAATCATGGACTGCATGTCTCCTGTAATAGACATTTCGTAGAACAACCGCTTGATCTGCGAAAACGCAGCATCGCCCGTGAACCGATACTCAGTCCAGAACCCGTTTTCGTCCTCCTTCTCTTTCAGCATCGACAGGCCAGCCGACCCAGCCTTTGGCCATGTCTCTTTGCCGTCGATGAAGAGATTGCGCCTTAGCGTGACATCGGGTAGCTTTTCGTAGGGCTTACCACGCAGGACGTGTTCTAGCGTAATAGCATCGCCGGGCCGTGGTTGTAGGAAGGCTTGGTTGTCCTGATCTGCCGCGTTGATGACGTCACGGCCAAACACGGAGATCATCTCATTGCGTTCTTTGAGGTGTTTTGGATTGATCTCAAAGAGTCCCTTGGGAATCGGATTGATAGCCGCATGCCAGTCGGCCGTCGCTTTGGCCTTTGATGTTGCGGCTGAAAGGTCGAGTTCACGTAGTGCCCGGTCAATCTCGTCTTCGCTTTCCGCCGAGCCGACCTTTTGCTTCGTTTCTGTCGCTGCGCCACTTTCGGCAGCTGCGTCTAGGGCCTTCTTCTTGCCCTTCTTCTTTTTCTTTCCCTTGTTCTTCTTCTTCTTGTTGGTGTCTCTACCGCGTTTACATCCGGGGTATCGGCGGCTAGGGACGGTTCTCCCTGGTCCGGGATCTCATCGTCGTCATTTTCAGAATTGTTGTCGCTGTCATTCTTGTCGCCCAGCGCAGCGAATAGGCTTTGGCGCGGTTGTGGCACTAGAAGTTCGTCTTCTGGTTCACTTGCGTCTATAGCGCCACGTTCAGCTTCAAGTTTTGCTCGTGCTTCTTGTTCTTGCTTCTCGCGCAATCTGCGCATCTGACGAGACGACATATTTGCTTAATTTTCGAGTATTCTTGAAAATAGAGATTGGTGCGGCGCAAAACTGTTGACGGCGTTTAGATTGAATATAGATGGAAAATGAAAAGGGAAGAGAATTTGGTATTTAAAAACAAAATAAAAGTAGCCATCACAAGGCTGAAAGATAGAGTAGGATAGAAGTAAGTATAGGCTTTGATAAAAATAGTAAGTTGCCGTAGTTTTTTTGTGTTTGGTTCTTTCCATGAATTCAACTGTTTTGAATCATTTCGAGTAACTGCTGAGGGTACTTTGTTTTGGCGGGGTACTGAGAACAATCCTGGTTGCGCCGGCCAGAGTCTCCACTCACAGAAACGGAAATAGCCCACTATAAATAGCCCTGAGTTTACAGAGTTTACAGGCATCGAAGCATCACGACCTGCTGTAGAGCCTACAACACTCACCTATCAGCTGCCCTAGGGTGTTTCTAGAGACGTTTTGATCTTAGGACTTCAAATTGCTTGATTATAAGACTTTTTCTTTCGTTCTATGAAAAATTGGTCATTCTCCTCATTCATTATTACCAAAACAGGTTTTAATTAAACCTTGTCTGGCCACATCAGTTACTTGGTGATAAAATTTAATTTACTTATCCATTAAATAGAATAGAGTGGTGGAGCAAGAGCTTATGAAGGTTCTATGATATTGGAGATATATGGACAACAAACAGAATAATAACCAAGAGAAAGGGTACCAATATAAGAGCAGTATCGCCGAGAGAATTCTCACGATTAATACTAGCACCTTTCACAACGTTAAGATGTCCTCTGATACAAACTAGAGATTGATAGTAGAGACTCGTAACTAGTGTTTGAATATACAAATATGATTGATGAATAGATTATGATGATAATTCTGCTCCTCTTGCTTCTCAAAAGGTAGCATTGTGAACAAAAAAAAACTTCAAAATTATTGTACTTAACGTATGTCAGTAGAAAACAATGGTGATGGTACAAAACTACACATACACGCAGACCAGCCCAACCAACCGGTTGGTGTCTTGAGTGCCGAAAGACCCTATATCAAGGCTCAAGACTACTAGCCTATGGAATATTAAAAAAAAACAGTATCTTGCCTACTTTCTTCTTTCTTTAACCAGTGCCGCTGTTCACGATCGTGGAACAACCGTGCCATCTGGTAATATCTCAAAATCGCCCATTTCATCCTCATCGAACTCATCACCAAGGTCGTCCACTGCCGGTATTTCTACCACATCAGCCCCCTCGACACTCTCGGGGACGATGGTGTCGTTTCCTGCATCGTCTATTTCGATGACACCACCACCAACAGCGCCCCAAACATCGCGGCGAACACGCTCCTCGGCAGCCTTTCGTGCACGCTCGACCTCCTCGAAACCGCCAGACTTCTTCAGTCCACCTGAGTCGGCAAAGTTAGTTAGTTCCTTCTGTAGTGCGTTGGTCATGCGCGTAGACAGCTCCTTTTGCCGGATCTTTTGCGCACGCTCAATAGCTTCGAGTCGGTCTTCGTGGTTGGGCTGCAGCGCACGAACCTCGCCGAGAACGCCGTCCTTGGCTGCGTTCTGGTCTAGGCTGTTGCCGAGATTGTTCAGACCCTTCGAGAAGCTTCTAGCTTGGCCAGCGCTGCTCCCGTACCGTTATCCTTCATCTGCTCCTTGGTAGCTTGTTCGACTAACGTAAAGGTCTCTGAAGCCTTCTGCAGATCGTCCTTGAGATCGACAAGTAGATCCTCCATGAGTCGCAACTCGTCACGACCCTGGCACACGTCTTCTAGCTCCTTCTCCCAGATTTTAGTCCAGATTGGCCGCTCGTGCTGGATGTATTCGTCCATCTGGCTCAGCTCCTTCGTGAGCAGACCAATATCCTTAGTAACGGTCTCGAGCTGTCTAGGCAGAGGCCGCACGCCACGATGCACGACATCTTTACGGAGGTCTTCTACCAGATCCTGTAGATCGTCAACTTTGTTGACTAGATGATCAGAATCGGAGTTGAGCTTCTTGCGGCCGTTGGTGACGTATGAGTAGCCACCATCGCCTTCGATATCGGGTATTATGGCCCGCACGGCAGCCGACTTGATATTAGAAGCTTTGGTGCGTACAGCGGCCATGGAAGCTTCAATAGATGACTGGAAGGTTGAGTAGGTTTGACGGAGAACGGCCAGATCTCTCCGTAGGATTTTGATCTCACTGATATCTGCAGTGCTCAGCTTAGAGCCCGATGATGCTCCCGCTCCTCTAGGGGGGCTAACTGGCGGGCCTTGCTGTATAATGGTTTGTGAGGGAGGCGCCGATGCTAGACGCGAAACTTCCTTGGACGTCTCTTGTTGTCTGTCGGAGACACGAATCAAGCTGGCTCCTTGGCTCTCGACGTTTTCTCTGACTTGTTCAACAAGCTTTCTGAGACCACCGAGACCCTCGTCAATGTGACGCTTGATTTCGTCTAGAGGCTCAATGTTGAGCACAAGCACAGTCCGGTCGTTGATATCAGACAAATCCTCGAGTTCATGTCTGATTCCCGATACGGGATCTTGGATGTAGATCTCGGGCAGGTCGACACCGTTGTGTTGGGTGTTCCATGAGAACTTTTCGATAAAGGCAAGCTGTAAACGCCCAATCGTAAGTTCTTTACGGCCCTCTGGTAGCACAATCTTCTTTATTTTGCTCTTGTATTGTAAAAATAGTGTCAAATCTTTGGGTGTTTGGGGTTCCGAGGGAGCTTGCGACCGTCGACTAGGTTCGGGTGTTCGTGGCTTATGCGCTACACCATTAGATATCGGCGGACTGCGAGGCTCCTCCCGCTCTCGTACGGGAGTCATCTCCTTTACGGGTCTCGTTCTCGGATATGGAGATGACTCTTCATGTTGTTGGGGAGTCTCTACAATAGGCTCTGGTTCTTCTAGGAGCCTCTCCGGCACCCGCGCCGGCGAGTTCTCAAAGGCAGAGCGTGCAAGATTCGAGGCTGTGCGCGAATGGCGGCCGTTCATAGATTCCCGACGTTGACTAACCGCGAGCATGGCCTCCTGTTTGTCCTTATCACGACGGATAGGCAGGTTCGCAGCGCCCTGAGGAAGCATAGGCACAGCCTGAGAGTTTAGGACTTTCGAGATCTGGTACTGCGAGTAACGGCGGGATGCTCGTCTTTCTAGATTTCCCTCCTTTTGTAGCTTAGCCAGAGCATCGGCAGGCGTCTGGGTTTCCTGAGGCGGTGGAGGAGGAGGCGGCGGGAACGATTCGAGGCCAAAGTCTCCATTGGGGGCCGAACCATCGGGGTACGGCGGGATTGGCGGAGCATTGACAGTAGAGTTGCCGACGCCATTTGGTGAAGCAGCATCGGAGCTAACAGAGCCGCGGGGTTGGTCTCGTGCCGAGTTATAGCGACGAGAGCTAGCCTGTGAATCGCCGCGCCGAACATCGTAGCCGTTTTCTAACCCGTCCTCGATCATGCTAGTGAGGCCGCTTCCAACACTTGCGATAGTGCTCATGCTGGTGGCGCGGTCAGCAGCAGATGCTGTGCTGCCACCCCCGGATCCAGCACTATCGCGGTCGCTGCGTTGGCGCTGACGGAGACGTTGTTGTTTGCGCTTTAAACCCTGGAGCAGATTGATGATGATATCGCGGATTCGGGGCAGATACCGGTCAAGACTTTCGGAGCTGGCTTCCTGGCTAAGGGTGGCCTCGAGTATGTTTCGAAGTTCTTCAGGGACATTGCCGAGATCGCTCGTATCTACACCGATGGCGTTGAAAGCACGGCATGCCATGTTGAACTCGTAGCCGAGACGTACATAGACATCGGAGACCTGGCTGTCGGTAGCCTGGTTGCGGGACCATTTTGTCAGGGTTTCGAGTAGCTGTTTGGTGGCCACTAGCAGGTGGGTGACACTTTTCTCGATTTGTGATAAGGATGATGATGTTCCGCTGGATGTCTGTAAAAAGGAGCAAATTCACATGAAAGTGTTAGTTTCTGTCTGTTAAAAGTAGGCAGATGGAGGGGGATACTGAAATCGTGGGCAGGAATGTATTTGGCGAGAGATGTGCAGGCGTGTTTAGCCCCGGACAGGTGGTAAGCCAGTAACACGTGGGCAAGCAAGCAAGCGAGTGAACAAACAAGCAAACTGGTAGCCGATAGAGCGTATGGCGGGGGTGATGGAGAGGGAAGGAGAGGATAGTGGAGTAGATTTTATGACGAAGAAGGGAGACTTACGCTAGGACGGCCGTTGCTGGTGCCGCCGGAGCCGCCTTGTGACCGTGACCGCGAAGACCCGGATGGTCTTCCGCTAGCTAAGCTTCCACCGGGCGATTGTGAACGGCCTGGAACAGGCATAGTAGGCGGAGGGCCAACATCGTTTGCGCCAGGCGATCGGCGCGATCTTGAGGACGACATGGTAGTATCGGTAGTAATGGCAGGTGTAAGATATACAGGTAGGCAGCTAGGCAAGCGGTCGCCGCTGGAGATTGTGAATAGAGGTTTGTTATCAGATGGGATGATATCGATTGGAGAGGGCCCGAAGTTGCTACTGGACTATTTGTAGATTGTTTGCTACAAGTTGGAGCAGCGGACAGCGCAGGATTAGATAGGTAGAAAAAAAATAGGGTCTAAGGAAGCAGATGGACGTCTTAAGGCTTTGTAGCAGCCGTAAACAGAGATGGCGCCTATTTGTGTATTTGTGTATTTGTGTATTTGTGTACTTGTAAAATTGGTGAGTCGAGGCCCGTTGTTGAGGCAAAGCGCAGCGGGGGATTTCGAATATTGCAAGGCCAGAGGGACAAAAATATGCTAGTGAACAGGAGAAGCCGCAGAAATGGTATCAGATAAGATGCTGCCAAAATGAGATGGGGGACGACGAGCCGGAAAAATATAAAGATAGTCGAAGAAAAGGGAAATATAGAGAGCCAAAGGAATGGAATATTCAAAGAGGGGAAGAACAAAAAAAAAGGTGTCGTCAATGTGAGAATCACCAGCAAATTTAGGCTCTATTCTCTTTCTTCTTGCTTTTGGCTTTGGAGGAAAGCGCGAGCGCACAAGCGAGACGAGGCCTGGTCGACTGAAGCCGGCGATTGGCTAGTGGGTAGTAGATGGCAAACCCTAACTTCACGCAATAAATGTAACCCGGATGTAGCGTTCGCTAGCTACAGCCATGTGATCTTTTTCTAATAATTCTCGACGGGAACAAGATACATGTAAAGTAGGCGAAGACTAGACTTGGGACGAAGACAGAAGACGTCGCAAGATAAATGATGGAGCAGTGGAATGATTGAAGTGCTCAGGAATGAGGCAAGCCAAAAACAGAAAGTCAGAATCACACAAGCAGATCTAATCATAGTGACACAATCCATTTTGTTCCGTATCCAGGTTCAGCTATAGTTAGACAGTTAGACACTGCCTGACTGTTTCCTGGCTGTTTACATATATCTGTTTGTTCACTGGGGTTGGTTGTTGGTTACGCCACGCATAGCGCACGCACCCACTATAACGGCCCGCTAAAGCCTCCCCAGAAAGTCCGCCAGCACAGGCCCTAAACAGGTTCTCCAGGCCCTGTAAAAAACTAAAAAAAAACTCATGAAAAATATGTATTAAAGAAGGCCACGGCGGCAAGTGATCGACACCCAACCACTGTTTATATCTTGATGCCAGGCTAATAAGTCATTTGTCCTTGCAGGTAATATTCCTCTTACTTTCTTCAAGTTGTTCTCAGATGTCTCTCTGTCGCTTTCTCCCTGGTAGTAAGTCTACCGGATGCAGTCAGATCCAGGTGCCCTGATTTGGAGCCTCGGAATCAGCTGCTCCCTTATAACGGAAAACAGCAGTTGGTCAAGTGTCTAGAGTACCATACAACCACAGATTTACAACTTTATATACTGACGTGTACTACAACGTATCATACATACTCTTTGGCACCTAGAAAGAGACCTACACTTTTCTCCTAATCTGCCAAAATAAAATCTACCTACTGTAGGCCCCAGAACTCCAGCCGCCCAAGAAGCAAAACCCTGGCCTGTCCAGCCGCACGCTATAGCAGGCGGCTGGGCTATTAATATTCGTTGCCCGTTGCTTTATTGTCACTTCGTTCTAGTATGGCAAACACCTTCGATCTAGTGAACGAAATATCTCGTATTTGTACCAACATCTACTTACACATAGCTATATACAACTAAGAATATATCCATTCTCGGTATAGTCGTATTGTTCTGCATGTCTTAATACGGGATGTGTCTTACATATGGAAGAACTTAGTTCAGTTGACTGGAAATTTAGTTTTGAATTGTTATAGTCTTTGGAATCCCGTATACAGATACACTATACAGCAATAGTGTTTGGCTTATGTTTTTCCTACAGTCAACTGCTAATAGTAACTTAACAGTGTTCACATGCAAGTTACAGGTTCCAATTCTATGACGCTGTTTCTGTGTCACGCCCTCCCTCTTTCTCCAAGATGAGATTCGAGAATCCCTAAGACCGTCTCCAGGAACCAAGTTTTGCTGCAGCTGCCTTTTATTTCTACGACAATTCGCTTCCCTGGCTTAGATCTGGTGGTATCTTTTTCTTCTTCCTTTTTTCCCTTCGCAAGAAGTTCTCATACTCTGCGTTGTCTAGCGATCTTAAAACGGAAATTCATTAACAACCCCAAGATCTAGGCTTATTCTTACGATCTTCAAGCCAAAGAAGAGGTACAGCACGAGTTTTCCACATAACTTTTTTTTTCTTCGTATTTTTGATACTAGGGACAAGCAATGACGCTAGACTGACTTTAGGATAACAGTTGTTAGACAGAAGAAGAGACAAATTGTGGGATTTTCTATATTTGATGTTAAAGGTATCGCGTGCCAATGTTCTAGTTGTAAGTTAACCCTAAGATTCAATCGAAATCAAACGAAGACGTCCACGTAAATTGAAAAATGACGGGTAGAAAAACCGAAGAAC
>RHLR01000876.1:0-12448 GCA_009806335.1 Davidsoniella australis
TTGCCGAAAATGACTAAGACGTGCACGACACGATTCTCTGCAGAGAATAGAATAAACGAAAACAAAAAGAGAAAATGCTACCCTAGTCGGCTGGGTGTGAACAGACTTTATTTGAGACGATCGATGGTAAGAAGCCCGTTCCTAAGCGCAAGCCTGGTAGACTCCCTGCTTCTGCTTCTGCTGCTGCTGCCGATGAGGAAGAGGTTATCGAGTCTGGCCCCGTCGGTACTCGTAGACGTGTCGTTGCTGAGAATGGAAAGATTCTGGTTGTTGATTCTCTGGGCGATGTTTATCTTGAGGAAGAGGACCGTAACGGAAACGTCAACATGTTCCTCCTGGATGTAAGTTTTCTTTTTTTTCTGATCTGACCCTTTTTTCTCCCCACGTGTGTCTTAACAACGTTGCTAATTTTTCATGTCCTTTAGCCCGAAGAGCTTGCCCCCCCTACCATCAGAGATACCGCCATCTTCCGTATTCCCATCTTGGTCTCCAACACTATTAAGGCTCGTCTAGGTCTGGCTAAGAAAGAGTCCAATGGTCTCGTGGATACCCAGGGTGACGATACCTCGTCCTCCGATATCCCCCAGGATACGCCTGATCACTCTGGCTCCGAGTTCGAAATGGTCGACAAGTCCGTGGACGATCTTGGTAAGATCAAGACGTCCGGCTCTCAGGCCCAGTCGGCTGCTGCCAAGAAGCGCAAGGCTACTAAGAAGCGGTGATACTGTGATTACTATTATAGGTGCGAGTATATGGTGAAGGGTGAATAGCAAGGTTGGCATATTATACATAAATAAAGCAAAACATGAAAGGCCTCCCTGGCATTCAAAATAGACGTACATGCTTTCCAACATTCATTGATCTTTTGGTCTGGAAGGAACCAGGACTAGGACCCTGGCTCTGGTGTAAGTGACTAATGACGTCACAATTAGTGACATGACGATTAGTCTAAGTGTATCACGGTAGGACGGCTTTTTGCATATATGCATGGACTAACCAGTGGATGGATTATCTGATTGCAGTTTCTGTAAGTTGTTCTAAGTTTGAGTTTATTATGATGCTACTTCTTTCCCAGAAAAATTAAAGACTAAAAAGTGTTTGGAGGAAAGTATTGAACCAACTCCCTTAATGTTCTTGTGTTGGGTAGCAATACTGAAATGATCACAGCAAAAGCTGTATCAGATCAACATAGCAAGAATAGAAGGTATAGAATAAAAATAAAAGCACAACATAATTATAAAAGGCTACGCAACTCCGAGAGAAGAGTTTGCCAAGTCTTAGATAGATCCCCTTTCCTTCTCCTTTCCTCCCCAAAAGAAATGCTGAGCCCTAAGTAAGAGCCATGATGAAAACGCAATGAATAAAGGTATATGTCGTTAGTGAAAAAGACTCTTAGTAAGCTCATGAGATCGTGGTGGTGATAGTTATGTAACAAAAGGTAGGCAAGGTAACGAAAAGAAGAAAAAGAAAAGCCGAGAAAGGATGCCGATATGTGATGGTTAGAGATGCGAAAAGACAAAGAGAACAAATGATATGTTTACATAATCTCCATGGCATCAGCAGCCGAGTGGACCTGACGAGGCTGCTGCATCATATCCATGCGCTGAAAATCACGGGGCGTTGAGTTTAGGCCATTATCATAGACACGGTCAAAGGCTCCCGGTCTGTAATTAACAGTGCTAGCCTGGGTGCCGAAGTGGGAGTACACGACGTCCTTTAGACTCTGTTGCTGGAGCATTTGCAGGTGCAGTTGACGCTGTTGCTCCTCCTCCCGCTGGCGGCGTAGGCGTTCATCACGTTCAGCTTCCCGACGCATGACTTCCTCGTAGCCGTTCATCATATACGGTTCAGGGGCACACGAGCCACCACAGCCATCTTCGTAGAATAGGTTTTCATCAGTGTTGATCCAGCCTCCAGTATCACTTTGGACGGCATAACCAGCCTGGATCTGCTGTGTCTGGAAATGCTGTGTTTGAGTACGCAAGTCTGTAGCCTCTTGGTGTTGCTGGTAGTCGTCAACGGCCATATCTTGATCCATATCTTGCTGCTGTTTCTTCTCATTCACGAGCTTAGCAAAACGAGCTACCGCGCGCTGCTCCTCGGTTTCTAGGCTGGTCGAAGTCCAGGCATTGGCAGGATCCTCGCCGGGCATGGACGGCGAGAAGATCTTCCACAGGTCAAGTAGACGGGTCTTCTGGGATTCGTCGGCAATACGGAATAGTTGGATCTGGCTGGGTGAGAGTGAGTTGGGCTCAATGCCGTAAGCACGTAGGCGAGCCTCGTTAGAGAGATGGTGCCGGGTGGTTGTTGGGGCAGGGGTCGGAGCAGAGACCGGAGCGCTTTGGATATAGTGTACAGAGGCAAAGGTGGCCGGAGCCGGCACGGGCATGCTCGGGTTCTCAACGGATGCGGCGATCTGGGCGGCCATGCTGGGGTTGAAAGAAAGGGTACGACTGAAGAGGGCGATCAGGTCATCTTCTTGAGCTGAGGAGGCCGGCATCTGCTGGAAGGAGACAGACATCTTGTCTTGAACGAGGGTTAGAAGATTGTCTTGGTCCAAGTACAAAGTTAGAAGTCCAAGCGTACCTTGTGATATATGTGAAGATATGATGGTAGCAAGTAGAAGAAGAAAAGAAAACGCGAGTCAGATATACAGAACAATCAGCAGACAGATATGGTAATGTTTTATTCTTGTATCAAAGGCTATGACGATAGGAAAAGTAATCTGGATGCTATCAGAAGGAGAATAATAATCAAGAGTCAACAAAGATGTTTTGGTTCCTAAGGCAAGAACAGGCAGACGACGGGCAGGTAGTCACAATCTTCGGACGAGAGAAGGTGAAGATGAAGTAATCAGAACTACAGAGGAAAGGAAATCAGGAAAAGGGAGGCTACAAAACGAGGAGGGGTTTAGTGTTTCTTATATACATGAAGGGTTGTGCGAAAAGAAGGCAACATTTACTATAATAATTATCAGAGGCCAAAGCCAAGCAAAAAGAAGAGAGAGACGAAAAAGGAGGGGCAGCACATCACCCAATGGTGGCATTAATTAAAGGGCATATGTACTTGATAGCACTTCTTTTCTATGTTTTCCAGGCCCTAGTCTTGTGAAGAGAGAAGAGTGACTTTAGCAGAATTTCTAGACGCCTAGAGATGCCAGCACTTGGATCTAGTGTCTAGGTATCGATACATGATGTTACTCGTCCTCCAAACGGCGCATGAACCAGCTAGACGGGGACGCTACGACCAGGATAAGGCGTCTCGATCTGCTACTTCCAGCTCCCAGGATTTAGCATAGGATCGGCTATGCTGAATCATTGAATCATTGAATCGCTCAATTTAGTGAACGGGTGCAACTAGATCTGGTGGGCGTCTACACAATAGCCTTTTGGGCTCGAATCCAGGCAATCAAAACCAACCAAAAACGAAGCTGTTTCGGAAGATCTTCTTGTTGGGCCTCAAGTGGCGGTCTAAGTTACTCAACGACCAATTTCTAGGCATGCCATTGAGTTGATAAATCATCTGCGCGGCAAAAAAAACAAGAAAGAAAGGAAGACTCTGGGAGGCTCAGGAGACCGTAATTATATATGAAAAATGCGTATGAGGTCATGGATGGAGTTACTTTTAGACCTGTGACTCCATCTATCCCATCCGCCGTGTCTATCCATCCAGCGGTAGAATCTCGCTTTAGTCGGTCTAGCTAGATATTCAGCTGCTACTAATGCATACTTCTTTCATATTTTCAGGAACTAGATAAACTGCATCTTACAGATACAGATACGTCTATTGTCGGAACAAAGGAACCTCGCATCCGTAAAGAACACCGTCGAACAGCAAAGCGCACACCACCTTCTGCGCTTGATACTGCCCGCCACTCTCTACAATCAGACAAAGCCCTCGCTTAGCTCCAAAATTGCCGTCTAGGCCACTCTACTCGAGAAGCTGGCGTGGCATGGCATAGTACTAGCACTTCTTACAAACTAAGGCTCTCTCGTCTTCAAGGCTCTCTTTCCGCCGGTTAGGTATCAACGGAGGGGCCCGCCTGCAGAGTTCTGCATGCATACATACAATATGTATTTATATATAGCCTATATGATCATGCATGTATCATGCAGCATGTGCTACCCTACTTGAACACCATCCAAGAATCCAAAGATTTCATGAGTAGCGTCTGTTTGGGCGATGTCACAAGGGCCAACAAGCCAGGGCCCTAGTCTGGGTCATGCAGCCCATTGGAGCCTAATCGTTTCTCTTTTCCCTTGTTATTCAAATAGTGGTTAAGACAGGGTTTTCTATGGTATCGTTAGCGTAGTGAACGGCCACTCAAACGAAGACAAGAAGTACATTGTTTTTGTATATAGCATAGATCAAACAAAGCGGTCAACTATAGGCATAATGTGATATGATGCCCAACGATATGGGGCGCCAGAGACACGGTGTTGTCTTGAACCTCATAGAATTAGAGAAAGGTCATCCGAGTCTTGGTTAACACTTGCTTCCGGATCATCTCTGATATTATACAACTATGTACTCTTGAAGATCTAGCCAGCTAGACAAGAAGAAGCCAAAAAGAAGGCACATCAAAAAGAAACAATAACCCCTCCTCCTCCCTTTTTCTCCAACAAAATCCAATCAAGCCCAAATCGGACACCTAGCCTGCGTAGTGCTCCTTTTAGCGTAGGTCGAGTAATTTGAGTGTAAATTTAATGCACTATTTATTTGTATTAATGAATGAACCTGCATTTCGTCGTCTGGTTCTGGTTCTGGTCCTGGTTGGGGGTGCCTGCCTCTCGCTTGACGCAAAAAGAAAACAAAATGAAATTAACAAAAGAAGAAAAATGACTGCTCGCATCACATGCTAGAATCAAATGCCCAAAAGAGCATACAGAGTTGGCTTCCCTAGCCTGCATAACTGCATAAATTGACCACATGTAAACCCTAGTGTACATTAGCGCCACGTATTCTCGCGCCACCTTGGAATTGTGGCGCTAGTACATGGGAATCCAAAACGCGCAGGCTTTCTGGGTGCCTTGAAAAAAAAGCAAGCTTACAGAGCAGTACCCTAGTGAATTTAGAGCTTCTGCCAACAGCAATCGCCTAGTAAAGAAAGAAAGAACCTCAAGGCTCCACTTTTGAAAGCTGGGCCAAGGCAGAGCATCGAGCTTCATCATCACCACATCTACAGGCCAAACTGCATCTAAGGATCCTAAGCCTTTGTTTATGCCCACCAATTTCCTGCTTTTTTTCTGATTTACGCACCAGAACTGCAGCTCTACTCAATCTGATTCTTGAGGCTACTGTTTCTACTTTGGCTATCGATTAATACTCACCAATTGAAGCTTCAACCTCGTCGCCGTATTCCCCTCCTTCTTCCATCGCCGGCCGACGTCGATCTACCTCTTCATATAGCATCTCAAAATGGTCGGTTTTCTACAACTGCTCGCAAGGCTATCTGCTAGCCTCGATTGTGCATCTCCATTGTGAATGACTGCCATCAAGCTCGGCGCAGCTACCTCAAGATTGCTCCCTTCTGATTCTAGACAACCGCTAATACATATTCCTTGCGCTATCAATAGACGTCTATCGGCACGGGCTACGATCTGGCCAACTCCATCTACTCGCCTGATGGTCGCAACTTCCAGGTCGAATATGCCGTGAAGGCAGTCGAGAATGCGGGCACTTCCATTGGCATCCGTTGCAAGGATGGTGTTGTGCTTGCTGTCGAGAAGATCATAGGGTCCAAGCTATTGAAGCCTGGTGCCAACAAGCGCATCGCTACTATCGATAGACATCTCGGTGTGGTAAGTTAGCTATAGCTTCTTCATTTCATGAGCCATGCCCATTCCCCAAAACTGCATGTTTCTTTCCTCTCCCTTGTAAACTACCCCTCCATCGTCTCCAAGTGATAGTTATGCTAACCCCTCACCCCGCCATCTCCATAGGTCTACTCCGGCATGATTCCTGACGGCAGACACTTCATCAACCGCGCCCGTGACGAGGCGTCATCTTTCCGCACCACCTACAAGTCCCCTATCACCTCTGGCGTGCTCGCGTCGCGCATGGGTGGCTATCTGCAGGCTTACACGTGCCACTCATACGTGCGGCCATTCGGCATAACCGCCATCATCGGCGGCTTCAACCCAGAGCATGAGCTACCAGTGGACGGCGAGGTTGGCGAAGGCCCCTCGTGCGGTGCCGGTGGCAAGGTGTCCGGCCAAAAGCACGGTGGTCCCTTCCTATACATGATCGAGCCTAGCGGCCTGTTTTGGGGCTACTACGGTGCGGCGACAGGCAAGGGTCGCCAGGTGGCTAAGGCCGAGCTGGAGAAGTTGGACTTATCGGCTGGTAAGCTGACGCTAGAAGAGGGTGTCAAGCAGGCTGCGCGCATCATCTTCAAAAGTCATGGTGACGACAACTCCAAGGACTACGAGCTGGAAATGACGTGGATTAGCAATGCTGATGGTCCTACAAAGGGTCGTCACGAGGAGGTGCCGCGTGAGCTAGTAGATGAGGCTATGAAACTAGCAAAGGCCGAGGACGAAGATGAAGACGAAGACGACGACGAAGATGATGAGGATGACGATGACGATAATAAGGACGACGATAAGATGGAGGAGTAGAAATGGGTTCAGTCACAGGAAACGCCCAGCGAAATTCGATATCCAATATTCGAACACGTATGACGAGCAAAGTTAAATGAAAGCATCTTACACATTTATACAAGATAGAAACATGAGCTGGTATGATATGAATGTATTTCCTTTTTATGAACTTATTATAACGCCGCCAAGAGGAGAAAAGAAAGAAAAAAAAAGGCCAAAAAACAAATGATGATCCTATATCACGAAAGAAAAAAACACTAACAACCACTACACTTAAAATCTAAAAACCTAAATAATCAAGCATCCTTCTTCTTGCTCTCGTTTGCCTGTGCTCTGCTCTGGCACCAATTCTGCCAAGACGAGAAGAACGACGCATGAATACGCACTCTACCCACGACCCAGCCAGTCTGCAACACGCCATATTCCAAAACGACATGTTCCACAGCATCTTTATCCAGGGCATAGATAGCCGAAGCAATCGCCAAACTAGCCGTAGAAGCCGCCTTTGCGAACTGAGCCGAGCCATTCTTCTGCGCTGCGATAGCCTCATGAGTAGTCCTTAGCTGATCCGTCAAAGCGTCTAGATCCAGGGTCCATTTCTGGGTAGCCAGGGCCTTACGTAGGGTCTTTTGGTGGGTGAGTAAGACGTCGACGGCGCGAGATGCGAGTGGCTTGCTAGTAGTGCGATTCACGAGAGCGACGAGGGGTGCAAGGAGGGTGAAGGAGAGAATGTGGGTGGGTTGTACGCGCACGTAAATGTCGAGGAGGTCGAGTACGCGGTTCTTGAAGTTGAGAGTGGCTTCTTTGGCCGCTGCGATGGTCTTGCGAGATGGCCCTTGTTCGTTACGGCGAGATTTGAAGGCGGCTGAGATTTGCTCGTCGAGTGCCATCATTTCGCTGTCGGTCATGTCGCTTTCGGAGCCCGAGGAGGCATCGACGTCTAGATCGGCACGATGTGTCCGAAGAACGGCAGCGAGTTTCTTGTCAAAGGCTTCGTGGTCTTCGCCATCGTCGGCCTCGGTCTCAGACTCAGACTCGGAATCTAAGTCGGAATCGGAGTCTGAGGCATCTGAGTCCTCGACAGTCTTGATGCTGTTGATCTGCGCAATGATGTCGTCATCGCCGTCAATAGACATGTCATCCAGATCAACAACCTCTTCTTCCTCCTCGTCCTTAGCCTCTTTGTCAGCCTCTTCCGGCTCCTCTAGTTCCATCTCATCCGCATTCTCGAAAAGAGCCCGTTGACCCTCCATATCCTCGCTAGTCTCTAGGACTGCCAGTAAAGCATTCAAGCCATCGGCGGTGATGTACGAAGAGAAGGCCTCGAAGACTTGCTTGCTGACTTGGCGCGTGAGTGATGATGGCCGAGCTACCATGGACAGTAGAATCTCGACGAATAGAGCAAACACGGGATCTTCCTCCGTCGTTTCGTCGGTCTTCTGCTTCTTTTTGCTCTGTGCCTTGAATTGCTTCTGGTACTGCTTGAGATCGCTCAGCATGTTCAGAGCATCTGGATCGTCGTTGTATAGCTGGAAGATCGATACGGCATACAGCAATGCTAATCCCTTACGGACGGCCTCGTCATTCTTGTCCTCCGCACCGACTTCTTCCGTTGTATTATCATCATCCTCGGCCTTCTTCGATTTTTTGCCCTTTTTGGATGTCTTTTTTTCTTTGGTAGACGCCGTCGTTGGCTTTAGCAGCTTGTTCATCTGTTTACGAGCTTCAGATAGTTCTGCGCCAATGACTTCATCCATATCGAATAGTTTAGGGTCGATCGCTGCAATAGCATGACACAGATACGTCATGTCCTCAGTGCGGCGTGAGAGCTTGGCAAACGCAGACTCTAGTCTAGTTTTGCACAGCTCCTTGGTCTTGTCCGTAAGACCCAATGCTGCGTTATCCTCTGGTGTGGCATATGCCATCTGGGCTAGCTTCTGGATTGCCAGAGCCGTCGCGGACCCTTCACCCTCGGTTTTCTGGGTCTTTGAGTCCTCCTTATTAGCGGCAGTCTCGCTCGAATCCATCAGCTTGTACAGGTACTCGACGTAGGCATGTAGATGAGCTACACAGTCAGCCGAGTCAGGACCGGTCGTGGCCCGCAGGCGTTCTTCGAGATAAGCAGCCACAACGGCGGCTGAAGCAGACGGCGTCTGTTGCAGCGTCTTTTCAACGGTTTTGCTATTAGTGCGCGCATCGAAAGCGTAAGAACCGGCATTTCCCAGAAGGGCTTTGATGAGCACGGGAACAACAGCAGGCACGGAAGCAGCTAGGTCCGAGACGGACTTGAGGGCGCGCTGAGCAGCAATATGTAGGAATCGGTCGTCCTTGGCAGCCTGGTTCATTAGGCAGGCCATCAGGTTGCGGCTGAACAAAGCGGGAATCAAATCGTGGAGTTCACTAAAGACATTAAGAAGCTTCTGGAAAACAAGGAAGCCACGCAGCTTCTGGCCATTGGTGGCCGTCCTGGAGAAAAGACCGTCTATAAGATAGAGATCGGTACTTGTAAGTACATAAGTCATATATAGCAATGATAGAGGGAAATATGTAAGTGCTTACCATCGACGACTCTAACCCAGAATGAGTTGAACTCGCGCGAGCAACCGTTGCCCAGATCGCGGAAGTGATCCGCAAGGAAGTTCCAGGCAAAGTGAACCTGCGATGTCGCATTGGGCACCTTAGCCTTTCTAGACTCGTGGACCTCACCGCCGTCATCATTAGCCGTTTCCTTCAACACCACAGCCAGATCTGACAAAGCCTTAGCCGAGAACAGATTACCCCAAGGTTTGACCTCCATGTCTGGATAGCTCTTACGGGCCTGCAGCCACATACCGACACTCTCGGGTGTCTTTGCCAGACCCTCTTTCACCATGCGCTCCAACGTGATTCTAGTCAGATCAGCACCAAGTTGTGGAAGTGCCTGAGTGATGATCCAGCCACATTGTGGGCGCAGCCAAACCTTGCGCTCAGCCAATCTCAACAATAAGTTCAACAAAGCAATCCAACGTGCCTGCATCTGCGCAGCATCAGCGGCTAGAATCTGAGCCTTGACAAAGCACTCGATGCCAAAGAGCTGGCCAAAGTAGATGTCACGCTCCTGCTGGCCGGGCACGTTGCCTATAGTCTCGTTGAGCTTGATGAGGCGCTGGAGCACACTGTCAAACGTCACGTTGGGGTATCTCTGGGCGGCAGTGGCTTCGGGGCCGAAGAGCTGGAAGAGGATCTCGGTGAGGACCAAGCTGAGGCCAACGCGAGAGGCGTTGCGACCACTGGCCAGACCAGCAAAGAGACGCTTCTCGAGGTGACGCTCAAACTCTTCCTCGGATATGGTAGTCTTCTTGGCCTTCTTGTCTGGCTTACTCTCGTTGTCGTCGTCGCTGTCATTGTCGCTGCTTTCGCTATCACTGCTTTCGCTGCTGCTACTAGCATCAGTCTCGGGTCCGGGCTCACCCAGAAGGCCCTTGATGATGACTAAAGCAGCGGCACTGCGAACAGCGCCGTCTTCATGGCCAAGTCGGTCATATAGCAGAGCCTCGCCGATGCGGTCGGTGATGTCGAGAGTGTGGGTGGGCTGCTTAAGGTCGACGGGCTTCGAGGGAAATGGTCTCAAGACAGTCCTAGTAGTCTTTGGTGTTTCTTCAGAGTTTTCTTCGGCATCAGAGTCCTGGATCTGAGCATCAGACTCTGTGCCGTCGATGTCAATGGCTTCCATATCAACCTTGACAGGCACAACATCTGACGGCTTGGCCTTCTTGGCCTGGGCGTTCTGACCCTCCTTATTGTTTCTCTTCCGCTTGCTGCCCATTGTGACTAGAGTCTGGTTAGGATTTGGTAAAATAGAATATGCTCAAAGTCCAGTATCAGCAGAGCTTATTGCTATGGCATTTGCTTCAAGATTCTGTAAGCCGGCGCTGTTGCTTTGCCTGTAGTAGTATCAACATTGCTATCGCAAAATTTAAAGTGGGGCAGCTCAGATATCGGATTGTGACAGGCAGAATTAAATTTCTGTATTTACCGCCTTTACTTCACCATTTTGACCGCCTACCACAATCAGCCCAGCAGGCATTGCAATGAAGACAGAGATATCACGTTAGGAATCATGAGCTTCGAGTACCGCAAAACTGCAGCTCCCGCAGGTCCAGCAGACGGTCTCTTGCTTTTCAACAATTGATGATTATCATACATTTTCCCTATCTTTCCCAGAATGAAGGGCATGAGAGGAAATATGAGGAAACAAATCTCAGGTACATCGACCTACTAGTCGATTCATTGAAAGGAGCCACCATTTTGCTCCTGGCAACCCACCCACTTTTTTTCCTCGTCCATTTTGGTTGTCCATTCCTCAATAAAGACAGAACGGGCCAGCTTCGTCAGCTTCTAATCAAACTTGTTTGCGCGGCCCAGATATTTTCCAACCAAAAGAAGAAAAATAACATGCTAGCCCATTATTTGGTTTATTGCCTTGGCCTTCTGTCCTTCCCGGACAATTTCAGCGCTTAGTAGCAACTGAAGATGGGCTAAATACAAATAAATGTTCACATGAGGCTTAATATTCGCCAACAGCGTGGCTTATTATCATCCATTTGCTCGATTCTAGATCACATCTACTATATATTTATACATACAACCACAATTTGTAGGCTCAGTCGCCAGCCCAATGTCAACTGGTGACGTCACATTGCTGAACGTCAATCAATCAAGGCAACTGAACACTGTCCTTTCAACGCACATTATGGTTTTATGTACACATACAATAATATGTATATGTACACATCGAAACAAATATCGCTTTGGCTTGTACTGTGTACCTTGGCTTATCGCTGACAGCACGGGCGGCACTCAAAAAGCAAGGGAAAAGTCGCCATTGCATGGCGATCGTTGCCTAGAACATCCCGTCAGACACTGTAACGTTGTCCCAAAAAGACTTCATATTGTCCGCATGACTTGCCTTGCCTCTCTATCTTATCTACTTAATTTCTTTCCTCCTCTTTTAGGCGTTGTCTAACCGGCCTATCGTCTCTCCGTGGCTATACGAAATGTTAGACACGGCAGAGCCTTAGTGTTAGGAAGATATCTATGCCAAGTAATAAGTGTAAGTAACATGATATATCAACCAGCAGACAGTTCGTCCTATTTTCCTTCGTTCTTCACTTTTCCTCCTGGCCCTTCACTTGGCAAGCATCCTTCAAATGTTCATGCCAAATCTCTATGTTCTGATACGTCGTATGCTATATCAAGAGGAGCCTATAGTCAATTTCCCTAGCCACTATCATTATCAGCTTCAGCTGCCACCTGGATGGGAGAAAACTAGAGAAAACTAGTAAAGCTAAGCGAGCTCTCTTTGCTGTTATTCATGACTTACATGCGAACTTTGCTAACCAAACTTGCGAACCGCATTACATTACATCAAACCCACCAAAAGCTTTATTCATAGATGTCTTTCAACTCGCCAGGCTCGTATTGCGTATCATCAATATCGAAACAAGAGGGCGGCCGCCAACTTGACAAGCCAGTGACTTCTAATCTAGGAAATTCCAGGATACCCAGTCAAGGATATCCAGTGATGCATTACATTATGGGCCTAGCTTCACTGTTTCTCATACAAATGAATTGACATCGACCTCATATTGCAATTACACATATCACGACGTTACATGCGGAAACTATAGTCGGTCAGCAAGGCAACATACTATTTTCCCCAAGAAAAGAAATCCCACATCGGCAATATGCCGTTAGCAGATAAGTAACACTGCCCTGACCTCGCAAGAGGTAGTTGGTTCGAATCCAGCTGGGGCAAAACTACTACTGAAGTCTACCCTATGCTTACGGTAGTGCGTCTGAGGGTT
>RHLR01000877.1:0-12457 GCA_009806335.1 Davidsoniella australis
TATCACTGGTGTTTTCAGCTGCTATATCATTGATTTTTGTATATGTTCATTCCAGAAAAGAGAATGTAAGTAGCAAGTTTTATATCATTGCTGTCATTAAAGATACCAGTTTGGTTCATTCACATAGTGACTAATTATGGCTTGGTGCAACTAGGAAAAGGGTTAGTCCAACTCTGGAACACCACTCCAAACCTCTTCTATCATCTTTTGACTAACCATGCAATGGGGTTGATGTTCTTGGATATGTGAGAACTATGATAGTCATTCTCGTGTCCTACAAGCTTGTCTGACCATCTTCCTTTTAGACTATCCTAATTCTTATCTGAAAGATGCTTAGAATATTAAAACTTTGGACTAAGATATTCTACTATCAGCACTTAAATACAGACTAGTTCACTATGATGATAAATAACATAGTTACAGTAAGTCCTGGAAAAGAGATGTCAACCCTTTTTCACAATGTATTGAGCGGCTTTTTGACAATTAATTCTCTTCTTGGCTGTTAATATATTTACGGAGCCTCTGATAATGAAGTAAACAATATTTAACTATCATGATTTAATCTTAGGTGACTAACTATTGAAGAAAAGTCCAACACTACTAGTCCATTGTTGCTTGTGATATCTAAAACGTTTTTCTTTTTACCTTGATTGATGAACTATAACTAGTTAGCTACTTCTTATTATAATATATTTATCTACCATTTTGATGACATAGCACCCCTTTCCTCTCTTTTTACTTTATACCAAGACTACGAATATAAACTAGTTTGATTGGGACAATCTAAACTCAAAAATGGATGGATGATTTTTTGCAACCCTTTACCGCCGACACAAACTTATATCCATGAGGAGAATATTTGGGCATCTCGATGAAGCCAGAGCCCTGAACTCAATGGCAAGACTGAAGGATTGTGACCAAACAATAATGAAGGGACTAGAGATTGAGTAGCCTGATTTTGATGGAACTCGGTTAACTACACATAGAGTTGCTTGAATCCTATAGCTTATGCATAATTACAAAGGTGAAAAGAAAGAGTTGAAAGCCTATTCTAGTATTGAAGGGAACAAAAGCATTTATTTGCCTTTCCTAAAATTTATAGTAATGTTTTACCATAGGCTCTTTCTGATAATGCATTGCTTAGAAGGGGGTGGTAGCCACCTTGTTTTGCTAACGTATGTGATAGTGACATCATATCATGATGCAGGATTCAGGTCAACCAATATTGGGTATTAGAATCTGATTGCTGCCTGACTTATATGTATTATAGAGGACAACAAAAAATACAACGAACTATAAGGTAGATAGATCTATTACATGAATTTGCTACTTCAAAGTACCATGCTGATATGTGTTTTCCTAAATGCAACTGAAAGTGCAATTTTCATTCTCCCATATATCTATCTGTAGTTGTCTCTCCATGTTCCACTATCTATTTTTTAGCCAAGAAGAACCTACTTCACTGCATATCATCAATCTACTATTCTCGGTACATGTTTTGATCAAGCTAAGAATTTCACAATGCTCAAAAAGAGATTCTGCTGGAGATGTTCCGAATTGTTGCTGGTAATAATTGTTCTTCCCGGGGCTTGGAAGATTCTCTGGGGAAATATTAAAATAAAACTCTCTTCATCAACAAAGTAAGGAATGACATATAAGATGTGTTTAGCCAAGCCAAATCTTCAAAGGTCTCTAAAGTGTGTTGCTTTGAGTTATATATGGGAAATTAGCTAGCATGAAGGTTCTATGCTTAACATCAGACTCGCTGTCGGATTTCCAGATTGACGGACTTTTCGAAAACAACACTAGAGTCCCTAATCTATTATCTGAGCGTTTGGCACTTTGTGCAGAACGTGGCTTCTCTCATATCTATCTCTGGATTGCCGGATATTGCACCCTGATTTGTGCATTCTCGTATCTTATAAGCTTGTCTGGCCATCTTCCTTTCAGCCAGTTCCGTTCTAGCTCAGTATCGACATTCTGGCTTCATACCAAAGGAAGACTACATTTTCAGAGGCCAGGTACTGACGTCTTGGTTTTCATACATTGTTGTAGGATACAATGTTCTTCCGAGATTCCAACTGCTTAGGTCTTTCCTGGAGGATATCCACGCAATTTTGTTTCATGAGCACTATGAAGTCGAAGCCAATGACAGATTTATATGTCTACCTGAGACTAAGAACTTGGATGATATATGTCAACTCATAACTTCATTGTGGTTCTCATTTAGCCGTTTTCCTACCTCGTCGACCTTGGAAATATCATCTCCAAAGCTGTTTCTTTTGGTTATTTTATCTCGCCACTGTCTGATAATATTGGCAATGAAATCATTACAGCGCTACGGAAGATCAAAAAATGATTCTAGCTACAGAGAATTTGGAAGATGTTCACCAGAAACTAAAGTGTCATTATTATTCTGAAATGCCACCAGAAAATTCCAACTTCAGTCAAGCCATGCAAGAAACTAACCTGATCATCGCCAAATTTGGTCCTTTTATGGAAACTATTGAATCTTTGACGAAGATAGTTTCCGCCCTGATTTTGCCAGCCTTTTTTATCAGGGCACCGACTCACATTTTCGTTCTTATGGAAAAAGCCTTAGATTATTTCCCTTGGTGATACTCACTAGTCAGCATTGCAAAAGTCTGTTTGTCGGGTGACTTCTATGATACATCGTAAGTTATTGCAGCTCTGATACCTTTGAATATAAACATCACATAGGCATGATATTAAAATTAGACATTGATTGTACTATCCACCTTAGAATCCCAACGTATAGAAAAGCAGGCACCTTGAGTCTTAGGAATCTTGATAGCTTTCTAGTTCAAACATGTAACACAGTGTAGTAAAAAATCCAATAGCAGTCTCAACCATAATTTGGATATAGTAGCATATACGAATAAATGTATATGTAGAGTAGTAAACAATTACAGTCTGCAGTATCTAATATCAAGATATAGTTTCATTTATATATAGTTCCACTTAGACTTTGCATGGACTGGAAATGTAGTTAGCAATGACAATGGCACAGATACTTAGTTAAAGAAGTGTCTAGAAATTAAAGTTGGGATAGTCTTCATTAATTTGGCTCTCATTTCTCTCTTTTGGCTATTGATCTGGTAATAGTTTACTTTGTCTAGTGTAGGCACAAAACCCAGTAAGACACATAGCTCTTGGATGTATCAAATAGAAGTAGAGATCTTATACTTCTGTCAATTTAGATTACTATTGACTTTTTAGCGAATATATATATATAGACTTGTACCCTTACACATACATTAATTAGTTATCCTAACTACTAGGCATGTGTAAAGTCATTCTTATTTAGATGTTTTTTTCTTTTAATTCATTAATCTTATGGAGCTATAGAGCTATGAATATGTCTTATTTGGATGTTGTATTAGTTACTTGCCTAGAATATGCTATTTGGCAGCACATTAAGCGCCCTTGAGATTCAAGCGAAGATCAGCCACACTAGGCCTTGTAAGTTAAAACGACTGGCTGGGGCAATCTGGTCGTCTGTTTCGGCTGTTGAGCAGTTATAGGCCAATCGAACAGGCCCGGTTAGCAAAATAGCAAACCAAATAGACGCCTCGTATCAAGAGATGTTTATAGCTATCATACCAGGTACTGACAAAGGAACGACTTGGCAGATCTGGATTTTCTTTATGAGGTAGTTCTATCAAAGAGTTTGGACTAACGCTAAAGAAGATGAATACAAAAAAAAAAGAAGGAAAAATAAACGACTAAAGAAAGCACAAAGCGCTTTGTTTAGTAGCGTTAAGTTGTGGAGGCTTCTAGACCAACAATATACATACACCATAATATACCCTTGCTTATGGGGATACAAAGCGGTTGGCTTTAGACGATGGGGCTCGATATGATACATGAAAGACAAAGAGATGGTATATAATAATTAATAGTAGCTAAAGATGTCTAGTAGTGGGCGGCTTTGAGCGGTTGAAAAGTTGAAAAGTTGGACAGGACAGGAAGCGTAGAAGCCAATCGGCTTTCGTAGCGTTTGTAATACATATCACTGTTGCTTGATGTGATGTGTATATATCATGGGCGCCTTCGCCATCTTGTTGATGTCTTTGTTTTTACCAACTTTCTCTCTTTAGCTTCTGCAACTATCTCTTTCCTTTGTCCCTTTTCCTTTTTCAGTATTATCTGCATATCTTCGCATCTGTCAACTGGCTTGACAGCATTTCATCTTGTTTCTCTCTCCTTTTCGCTCATTGCATATCAAGTTATCATAGACTTGCTCTTAATTACTACTACCATCACTAGTACTACTGCCCCTCACTGTTATCAAGATGCTTCCTGCTCTCGCTCTCAAATTCATCGGGTCTAAGCTTCGGCTGATCTACCTCTTGCCATTCTTCGTATCCATGGCTGCCTTCATCATTGCTATGATGTGTACGTTGGCCGGCAATAACCAAAACGTTCTCGAAGATATGGCTGTTCTACGAGTAAGCATACCTCCAAGTTCTTATTATATCAAAATAAGCTGTGGGCCATGGTCTAACGTTATAATATAGGTCAACACCTCTCGTCTAGGCTACTTCCTGGTCTCTTCTAACTCCAGCTCGTCTGACTCTAGTGATGGCAGCGATGATTCTATCTTGGACCAAGTTCTCTCAGCTGCTTCTGATCTTTCTGATGAGGTTGAAGACAAGCTAGCCGAGATTGGCAATGATATCGTGGCGAAACTAGCTGGCGAGTTGGGTATCTCGCAATGGTACTCGCTACATCTGACTAGTGCCTGCGAGGGCAACTTCACTGGCGATGAGACTTCGCCTAGTGCTGGTGTCAAGGCCACAAGCTGCTCGGACCCCAAGATCAACTGTAAGTAGTTATCATGTACCCATTGCGATCTTTTCTTGTAGTATATGTCGAATGTCGAACTGACAATGACCGTTTAGACAAGTTCAACTTGACGGAGGCTCTCGGCAGCGAGCTTTCCGTTGGCAGCCTAAACATCTCGCTGTCTGATCTGGGTCTTACAACTAGCTTTACCCACGGCATTAACCGCCAAATCAACCACCTACTAACATTTCTCTTCGCCGTATTCCTGCTATATCTGATAGGCACCATCGCTACTGGTGTAACCATGTTACTCAGTCTAACTCTTGTGCTCGTCGACCGGCCCAAGATGCTCAAGTTCGCCGTGATAGCCAGTGTGGTAGCTGCTAGTTGTCTAACACTGGGCACGTTGGTGGCCTTTATCTCGGCTAGCCAGATTGCACAGACACTCTCAGACTTTGGCGACTCGATCGGCCTGGAGGCTAGCATGGGCCAGTTGTTCATGCGGCTCTCCGTGAGCTCGATGTTCATGATGTGCGGTGTCTTTACCCTCTTCTTCGTCAAGTATCGGTCCCCTGAAATTAAGGCAGCGGCTCAAAAGGTACGCAGCAAGGTTCGTCGTGGCGGAAAGGACTCGAAAGAAGTTTCCGATTTTGCCTGAGTTTTAGTAGAGTAAAAGATGTCACGTGAAGACGTGCTTTTGAAGATAGCTTCATTTTCTCGATAATTGTTTTTTTCCTTTGTCTGCTTGATTTTTCTTATAATATCGCACTTGTTCATTAATTATCTATATCGGTACTTTTGCCTATTTTAGCGCTAGTTTAATGACATAGTGCTAACTTTAGATAAGCTTCAATTAAATTATGGCTAGTTATGTGATTAGTAGCTGATTAAATTGTGAGAAAACACGATGTATCTGCATAGTGAATTTCCAAAAATCAATTACTGCTGAGAGAATATCAAGTAGGACATACAAGTGAATATTATTATATCTGCTTGTCTAGATATAGATATTGAGCCCTGAAATCCGTTACATACAAATTAGGACTGCTTTGCTACTTTTTTTATTTTTTTATTTTTTTATTTTTTTTTAGTATTGGCGGATTATTACTATGTACCTAAGTTTTGCTTAAGTTACTACTGGATTGAAAAAAACCCCGCTCTGTCTGGCAAACGCGCGTAATTGCCAATTCTTAGATAACTAGCTAAAGCTGTAGCGAATAGAAAAAAACAACAACGACACCAACGTCAACATCGCCGTTATCTTTATCACCACAAAAACATCATCCTTCATCTTGATCCATACGATCTTCTTAGCTTTATCCACCCATCCCTTCATCATTCATACCCTATGGCGTTATTCGTTTCGTTTTGGAGACACAGATAGACACTCACTTCTCTGCTTATCAACCATCATCTCATCGGCCATTGAAGCACAACTAGCCGAGACGGTTGCTGTTCCTCTGGTCCTTCTGTTCTCATTGGCTAGCCATAGCGCATCCTTCTTGTCTTCGCTTACATTTGATTGTGCGTGACTACATGGCTATTTGACTATTTCATGCGTGAGCCCGACCAGAAACGGCCGCTCCAAGTCACACCCGCAGCCACTTGGAAGCAACTCGGGTGTTTTGTTGTCGTTGTCGCACATCAGCATCACGCGTTGCTTACAGCTTCTAACAGTTTCTGTCCTCTTGCGTTACGGCTGGTCCTGATCTTGGTGCTGTGATAGTTATCGTAGAGAATGATAGCTGAAGCCTTCGCTACGCCATTCCTGCACCGTATGCTTAATACTACTGCCCAGATTTGCTAAGCGTGCTTTGCTATTCACTTGGAACACGCTCTACTGTACTATCTAAGACGCATCCTGAAGTCATCATACTGTATCTGCAAGCCTTTTGGTGCTCGAGTATTAATCGTACCGCTTTCCACTCAGAAACATTCTGCATTTTGCATCACCAGCTCGTTCGCCAAGAATCACAGCCCGTGTTCTTCTTCTTCGCCATTGCAAAGCGGGACATGCCTTGCTAGATGTGCTGCATACCATCCTAGTGGTCACGACCAACACAGCATCCATTTTCTGTATCTTTACCTCCGGTCAAGTCCAACAGCCCACCCCTACCACTGAACATACTATTGTCGTATTAGCCTCGCACCCCGGCTTCCAATCATATATTATTAGTCTGTATCCAACATGAATGTTTCCCTGGAAAATGTTCCGTTGTGGCTGAACAAGAAGAACCTGGTGAGCGGCCTCCTGCCGTATCTCATCGATCTTTCTATCAGTGAGTGGGATTGCGAGAAGTTCAAGCAGCGTACTAGTGGCCATATTGTGTTCGTCAATGACGAAGACGCCAAGAGATTCCTCAAGAAGTATCGCACGCGCTATCCCAAGGACTCTAAGCTGCGTATAGGTGATGCTGGGATTGTAGTTGCTCCCGGGCGAAAGATTCTAGATTCGTTCAATATCCGCCATATCCAGCACATCTCCAAAGAACGTAAAGACTTCGTTGCGACTACAAAGGAGTCCAGCCATACCCATCATGAGACGATCGTCGTGCCCGTGGTCCAGTTCCAGTGCGGGAAATTCCATAAATACGATATGCAAGATGGGTTGACCTTCGTCACCGATGGCTCCACGTCAGCCACAGATTCGGCAACACTCAAGCTTGGCCGAATGTCTCTATTTATCAATATCGAAAAATCCTGCCAGTTAGAAATCATGTATGACTCTATCTGGGAGATGACAACTAACACCCAGAACGACATCCTGCTCTGTCTGGTACGTCCGCCAAAATTGTTTAGTATGACATCTCTAGAGGAGAAGCTGGCGTCGATGTCGATGCAACAACGGAACCGCCCACGCTTTTCCAAGAGCCGCGTGGCATACCTTGACAGAATATCGAACCACCAAGCTCTTGCTGGCTACTGTTTGGCGTATAGGATGACGGTGATGGGAAGTAGCTACTACAACAAACTATTACGGGCTATATCGGACCGCCAGCTCTTTTCCATCATAAACCACTACACTTTGAAAACTATGGACCCCGTCGGTAGATTTTCGTTCATTGACAAGTACCACGAGTTCTTGAACCTGCTCAAGGAGTCTCGGATGGAGGGCATTCTCACCTTTCCATTGTTATTTCAGTTACAAAGCTTAGTAACTAATAACTTCCTAACGCCCGACCTGGCCATCACTCTCACTAATCTCATCGTTGCACGGGCGCTACAGTTTCCTAAGAAGAAGCCCATATTCGCTATCGATACTATGAAAAAGGTGATCTCCGATATACCATATGTCGTACTAGGCACTCATGATGAACATCTTGACCCGAACGGCATTTTACGGAAGCTCATCGCCACCGAGGAGCAGACCATGAAAAATGAGCTCATAGGCAACATATACCAGCGTGAGCTCAAGGGCAAGCTCGTCATGGTGCATCGAGCCAGTGTGACTCCGACACAAATCAAGTTACACGGGCCCGAGTTTGAGAGCATGAACCGTGTCCTGCGCAAGTTCTCGGACCACATCGACTACTTTCTACGTGTGCAGTTCTGCGATGAAGATGGCGACGATCTACACTTTGGTGGCCGCATTTCCAACGCAGATCTCATGCTGCGCTTCAAGAATGTATTTGCCAAGGGAATCCAGATTGCTGGTCGTGTGTACAAGTTCCTAGGGTTCTCCCATTCGTCTCTCCGCTCTCATTCTGCATGGTTCTCGGCTGCTTTCTGGGACAAGCAGAATATGCAGCTACAAACCTATAACGAGATCATCTCCCAACTTGGCCACTTCTCAAACATCCGCACACCAGCCCGCTGTGCCGCCCGCATTGGGCAAGCATTCTCGGAAACGCCAATCTCAGTCCCATTAGAGGAGAACAACATCACATACAAGTACATCCCCGATCTCAAATCACCTGATGGGAAGCGAGTGTTCAGTGACGGTGTCGGTACCATCTCGTATGACGCCGTCGAGGCCATATGGAGTCGGCTTCCGGCAAGCTCAAACTACCCGACGTGCTTCCAAGTCCGTTGGGCTGGTGCCAAGGGCATGTTGGCACTAGATGCGCGGTTACGCGGCAAGGAAATCTGCTTCCGCAAGGAGAGTATGGTCAAGTTCTCATCCGACGATACTGCCAATCTTGACATCTGCGATATGGCCTCACGACCGCTACATCTCGTGCTAAATCGGCAGATGATCAAGATTCTTGAGGACATGCATGCGCCGGAGTCATGGTTCCTCAATCTCCAGCAGAAGGAAATCGAGGTGCTGCGTTTTATCACCATGGACCCCAACAACACTGCATCTTTCCTCCATAAACAGCGCGTTGGCCAAAAGCTCAACTTCGCCAATCTAATCCGCCGTCTGCATCGATACGACATCAACTATCACCAGGACAACTTCATGCGCCGCGTAGTTGAGATGACCGTGCTCAGCGAACTACGCCTACTCAAGAACAAGGCGCGCATTCCGGTCGCCCGTGGTGCCACGTTGTTCGGCGTAGTCGATGAGACCGGGTATCTAGCAGAAGGCGAAGTTTACGTAGCTATTGATCCGCCCCATCGTGAAAAGTTCGAGAATTTCCCACATACGGGTCGTCTGCTCGTGACTCGCTCGCCTGCGCTTCATCCTGGCGATATCCAGGGTGCTCGGCAGAATACGCCACCTGCAGGCCATCCGTTACTTGAGCTCACAAACTGCATCGTCTTCAGCCAAAAGGGCCGGCGTGATATGCCGTCAATGTTGAGTGGTGGTGATCTTGATGGTGACATCTACAACGTCATATGGGATCAAGACCTAGTCAAGCATGAGCTCAAGCTATACACTCCTGCCGAGTATCCGTCCAAGCCACCCAAGACCCTCGACCGTGATGTTGAGGCCACTGATATGGCCGACTTCTTTGTAGATTTCATGAAGACTGACCAGCTGGGTATTATCGCCAACCGTCACCAGATTCTGGCTGATCAGGTACCCAGTGGAACTCTTGATCCCAAATGTCTTAAGCTTGCCGAGATGCACTCTGATGCCGTAGACTTCTCCAAGACGGGTGTTGCTGTCGATGTCAACGAGATGCCCCTACCGCCTCGATACCGACCAGATTTGTAAGTAATGCCCAAGCGAGTCTACAAAAGTTTTAGTACTAATCTATATGTTTCTTCTCATAATAGCATGGCGCCTCTACCGCCCGTCAAAATCTACCGATTCGGCGAGATCGATATGGAAAATACTCTCGTCAACCCTGATGCTGACCCATGGGACGAAGATGAGCAAGAAGCTGCGCCGGCTCATCGTTACTACGCTTCGGAGCGTATTCTCGGCAAACTATACCGAAACGTTGATGAGCGCAAGATCTGGGGTCAAAACAAGGACAACCGTGTCAAGGCAGACGATGTTACGGTGTGGAAACAGGTACAGATGTACGTGGACCATGTCATCTCTATCTTTATTGGTGAGCATGAGATCGACTGGTATACCAAGAAGCGCGAAGCCGACGAGTTGTCTACTCTGTAAGTTCTCCTCCCTCCCGCTCTCCCCTTTACATTCAAATTATCAGTAAGCTAGGCCATTCACAAGCTAACACGGCCGTTGTTCGGAATATAGGTATTCTGACAACATGCGCGATATCATGCGCGAATTTGCTCCTAACCACCTGAACCCACTCCCGGAGGTCGAGGTATTCTGTGGCTTCATATTCAACCGCAGTGGAACCCAGAGCAAGCGCATGCGTGATGCCTCGGTCAAGATGGGGCCGCGAGTCGATAACTTGATAGAGCACATCGTACGAAGAATGCGGTGTCGCGACAAGCTGGTCCCAGCTGAAAACAACGGGACAACGACTCGGGGCGCCTACGAGTCACTTGAAATGTGCATAGCATGTTTCAAGCACCAGCAAAGCGCAAGTTATTCAGTCTATGAGGGAGATATTTCTGATTCCAACGATGGACGGCGCCTTCAAGAACCGTTGAGAGGCTTCCGCATCATCGCAGCTTCATGTCTATTGCGGGAGCTTTCGGCCGTCATTAAAGTTGTGGAATCAAATAACGCAGAGATAGAGAAACTACTTGAGGCAGCTCGGTATCTCGCGCCTAAGCCTTTCTCAGGAACTTTGTACTGAGATTTGAAGAGGTTGATAATTGGTGTGTTTTAGGGTCAGCAATATCCTACATATATATATTTTTTTTCATGAATGGATCTTTCTCTACTAGGGTTATAAAAAATCATCATCATTATTTACTAGGGTTATTAGGAACATGTCACATGTCAAGAATCAGGGTCGTCAGGTGGCAAGAAGATACCGACAACACAGCATAGTTACACTGATGCAAATTAATTTTCAAGTTAGGACCGTTCGAACTATACTTGGCCGGTAGTATCTTGACTCTAATGAATGCATTTTAGTTACTTAGCTGAAGTGAAACAAAAGAATCGGGACCAGTATAGAAGAGCCCGCGGCTTGGGCTTACTCTTACTCTACTTGGTTGGATCTAACTCGTTGGATCTTGGATGGGCCAGGCTGGCTAAGTACATACAGATACAGTTAATAATGTCCGGGTGGCCCTGCTTATCTTCCCTTGTTTTTTTTTTCTGCAGGAGCTCGTTGTGCAGCGTGCCAGCTGCAGGTGATCTATCCCACAAAGAGAAGTGCGACGAACTGAACTGCGGTACGTATCCAGCCAGCTCCAAGGAGAGAGAGGGAGGAGGAATTAATAGGTAGGAATCGAGTAAGTCGCCATACCGAGACCGGGGGTAAAGGGGCCACCTTGCACAAGTTCATCAGGTCGTAAGTTGGTAAAATTAAGAAGTATCAATAGACGAAAGTATGTCCCCCTTCGATAACGGTTCTTGGTTGAGGTTTTGATTTTGCCCTTCTACGTCTAAGCGGGTCGTTTCGAGGATAAGTGCATAGAGGCCTAATGCCAGCACATAGTTGAGAGTGTAATATGTATGGATAAGTCGTTGAGAATGCTTTGAGAGGGTCGCTAAATCTATAAGCTTTGGTTTTGTTTTTCTTCTCATCTTTTCTTTTCTACATACAGATATGTAATCCATATGTAATTAAGTATTTAGTACGAAGGAAGATGCTCTTCCCGAAGCTTGGAAGCTTGACCAGCGCTAAGCGAGGTTTAGTTTAGTGTACTTGTGATATCTGTACATATTAGTAGTGTCATAATCCTCTCAGCCACAGATAGACCCTAAATAGACTGGAAGCTCACCGACAAGCTGGTCTTTCAGCCCCTCCTTCTTTACTCCCCTCCAATCCAAGCCAAACGAAGTTGCAAAAAAAAAATGGCAAAGTATTTAGTTAGGTAGGTGCAACGTGATCAGCCACCTTTTTGACTTCAACTCTGGGCAATTGCCTTTAGCCAGCTGGCCTGCGACTAACTTCTTTCCCCCAACCGACTTTTGCTGACTTATAATTTTGCCGACTATTTTGCTGGCCGTTTATCTTCTTCTATTTATTCTGCCTTCGGATCGATCTTTAAAGCAAAAGAAAGAAAAGAAGCGTCACGGGGCGATTCGATTGATTCATTCATTCGTCTCGGGCCATTGGATTTCTGTCCTTTTATTTCTCTATCATCCGACTTCATCCTTTTCCTCTATTCATCCTTTTTTTGCTCTATTTTTTTTCATTTACTCTGCACTGTATCA
>RHLR01000878.1:0-12433 GCA_009806335.1 Davidsoniella australis
ATAGTGTCCATAGACTGTTGCTTTGGTAGTGTGATGTGATATGTAGAGTCCGCTGATTCGTCACATACAAGCATCACTACTACTTATCAGCACGAAATACAAATAGAAGACAGAGCTTCACTTGGTGATATGTTAGCTCTACTGTCTCTACAGTAGATAATGTTTCAATATCACACTAGGCCATTTGTGACATATGATTGGTTATAAAGGGGGAGTGACATATTCGTATTATTCTTGACTATCGTAGAATCAACTGTAGCATTACAACTATGACTCGACGTGCTAATCTTAACATATGTTTATAAGATATATAAACAGGTCGATGATTTGGGTTACTACGACCGTTACTATTCGTGCTGATCTTCATAACTGCGTGTGTTTCCTACTAACTGCTACTAACCATCGTGGCACACTAGTTACTTGTTATTTGGGATCCCGTCTAGGCGATATAACGGGCTACATATAATGGCCGTGTGACAACATGGGTGAAGAATGAAGAAACAAGCTTGTGATCGAGGCCGAGAGCTACAGTGCCAATAACATATTTATAATTGTTAGATGAAGGCACACATGTGCGCACATTTTGGCGGCGGTGATATCCCACTCTATTGGCATACTCTTGACACCAAACTGGGTTAAATCTTGGCATGCTTATAATGATTTGATCCTTGGATTTGATTACTTGAAGAGGTATTTACTTCGTACAAAATTTTCATAGTGACGGGCTGATATGTAGTTGACTTTGAGACTAGACTCAGAGAGCTCATGAGAAAAGCGGTGTAGATACTACTAGACTAAGAAGCTGTTCTCAGGTTCTTAGACACTTTTCAGCACCATGTTCGCGGTACAATATTCAACTAACTAACAAGATCGTATGTGGTGTATGGATGGGGCGAAAAAAAACCAAGGCGGCCTCCCAAGGTGGCCTCCACCAAAGAGAATAATTTGGGGCTCTTTGAGGGGACCAACGATGTCTCCAAGCCCGTGGCATAGTAGGAAAGAAAAAAAAACAGAGAAGCAAGATAGGGACAATTTAGGAAAAAAGTACTGACTAGGGCCTCTTTAGTTTTTGTCGTGTTCTTGTGAAGTTCCTTAGATATTGAAACAAAAAACGGTGCGTTCTTAATTAGACAGATGACATATGTAAGAAAGACCCCCATTCCTTTGGACGACCTTCTCTGAGGCCATTATTTTTTCGTTTCTATTGTTTTCTTCATCTGATATCAGAATGCCACTAAACCCATTACAAGAATTGGTGATAGGACGTTGGACTGGTTGGATTGATATTAGTTACAGACAAATACATAACATACCATCTAATTAGATCACGTATGTACATACAAACATGTAAGCACACTGCTAACACAGTAAACGTGATCACCAATTGAAATATGGAATATATCCGTGTTTGGTGCCTTGGACTGTAGAAGTTTGTGTATTTGTCGGCGAGTGACACGACATACATCAGCGCTTAAGAAGGATAGCACAGTAGACCACGTAGATTTGTTAGTAACGCGACTGGAAAAAGGACTGAATGATGAAGATGCCGTTCTAGTGATGTAGACTTAGCAAATATAAGTTATAATCTAGTGTTACTAATCGGCAAATGAGCGATGAGTCGCGATGATCTTTATTGTCGTGTCATGTGATCGGCAGTCAACTACTTCTCGAGATAATATTCTTGACTTGTTTACTCTGATGTGTTATTATACATGTACGTAGCTTATACTGTTTATAGATTGAATTGGTAACTTGATATGAAGCTCTTGTTGCCTGATTTAGAAGGTGTTTATATTTGAGATCATGGAATTACAATGCAGGAAGTTGCGTTGATTTTGTAATTAATGTAAACACTAGGCTTCCTATAACGAACCGTCGTTAAGTAGTGACTTGGCATCATAGTGAAACTACTGTTCGTCATATAAGCATTGGTTAGGTCCTTATCGTGACCATGATGTACAATTATTCTCACTGATACTATCCATGTTCCAAGAGTATCAATGGAAACAGAATGACTTACATACTAGAACACAATCTAATTAGTAATGGATGGAATATTATATTTCCATGGAAATGCCATTATAGCTCTCTAAGCGCTCACTTCAAAAATCCATAACTATATATCACAAGATTTCATGCAATGCAACAGTGCATCCTATAGGGCCATGCTGGCTAGTCAATCAAGATTCATTAGTGAAGGCTACTAGGTGATATATTGATTGAAGCATTATCTAATTATATTGAGATAGGCATCAGCATAGACTCATAGAGTGGACATTGTATCATAAATAGTATAGAGCAAGTTTTGGATAGAATAGAGATATCATTTCATTTAATCATTACTTTATGTAAAACGACCATCGATAACAGAAGTTAGAAAAACAAATAAACAAAACCCAAGACCATATCACACTCAGTCAGACCTGACTAGAGTGTAGTTTGCTAGGCGAGTAACTAGGTATGAAAGTAATGGAAAAAGAAAACAAGCCAAGTCAAGGTACTAGTGACGGACCGAAGATGAGCCGTTTGTTGATCTCGTTGTTCAAGGACAACACACCGCGATGATAGCCAAACGCAATAGCAAAGTATAGGATATATCTGCTTGCTGAATTAAAAGACAAAAATAAAAAGAAACCAGAAAGAGTAGAAACATAGATAAATAACAGAGGTAATGAAGAAGAAATGAGATGAAAGATAGAAATATGACAAATGAAACAGAATGCAATAATGAGACCGATAACCGTACAGCGTTAACCAATGTAAAAGATGAGATATGAACAAAACAAAGAAAGGGCTAAGAAAAGAGAAGAAAACACCCGTCATGAACATGACTGACTACACATTCTCGGGTAGTCTACTTGTGTTTGTCCTTCTCAGAGGGTGTGACGTTGGGCCCGTAAGAGCCTCCGCCCTTGCCGGCACAGCACGGGCAGGGACCATTGCCATACACAACTGTATGGCGGGTCCAGCCGCGACCGGAAGATCCACCCTTGATCTTCTCACCATGCGAGTGGCCAGAGCCGCCAGAGCCACTGCTAGTAGCGCTAGAATCAGACATTGCGGCGGTGGTGCTATTGGAAGAATCAAAGGCAGTAGGTGAAAGTGGCGTGAAGATGTCGTCGGCCTCGTCGGTATCAGAAAGATAATCCGGATTAGGCAGATAGATAAACTCGGCTGAGTCGCGATAGTAGTCAGCTACGTCTGGAGTAAAGACAGACGAAGAGACTCGGGGCGGTGTCAACGGAGGTGGAGGGATGTGACGGTTCTCTGTTGATGTTAGAAAATCACGGCTTGGTAATATTCAAGGGAATGTTTAGGTAACTTACGAGAAGACAGTGGTACGAAACTATCAACAAAGTGCCGTTGGAAGGTTACAAGCTCTTGTGTTGAAGTCTCTTGCGAGAGGCTTCGACGATGAGATTGTATATAGGGGTGGTTTTGAGAAACAGAGCTTGATGAATCAACAACAAGTCTGGATCTTTGCGAGTATTCCTTCGTGTAAGTCGTTATAGAAGACAACGATGACACTGACGAAGTTGATAGTTTTGAGTGGTGTGTGGGCAGTTTTGGGGAGCGAGAGTTGTGTGATGGTGAAGGAGAAGAAAAAGAAGAAGAAGAAGAAGAAGTAGAAGAGGGGGAAGAGAAAGAAGATGACAGCTTTATCAACAAACGTCGGGCTACCCAAACAATGGCAAGTACGGCAAGAGCGCTAGGCAGCTGTGGGAGCAAGTCAATAGCAGTGATGCTATCAAGAGATGGAAACTGCCAATTGTGTTGTTGATGTTGTTGTTCTTGTTGTTGGTGTTCCAGCAGCTGTAAATGGGATTGTTGTGGCTGGCTTGTAAGAGAGGAAGGAGCGGAAGTCGACGAATCAAGAACGGAGTCCTGGAGTTCCTGGGCAACAACGACAACGGTGGAAAAAGAAGAAGGAGAAGACGTTAAAGAAGCAGGAAGAGAAGAAGAGGAAATAGTATAGGAAGTGGCAATAGCGACAGTGGCGGCAGTAGAAGCATAAGAGGAGGCGGCAGAATCAGAGTCAGGAATAGAGACAGAAGCACTATTTGAGATATGGCCCTGGATGGGATGAAAAGGCGATGGAGACGATGGAGACGATGACGGCAATGAAGACGATAATGGAAGCTGCATCGAAGACTGGGAAGGGAGAAGAGAAGAAGTAGAAAAGGGAGGGGAAGAGGCGGAATAAGAAGAATAAGATGATGCGGGTAGAAAAGGAGCAGAAAGGGAATAATAAGAAGAAGCAGAAGCAGTGGAGGCTGATGCTAATGCAGCTGCAAGCACAGAGGCGGCAAATGCAGATTCAGACTCAGATTCTAAAGACTCTCGAGACTCAAAAGACGCAGACGGCACAGTCGATAGCGCAAGATGCGAAGCTGACGATCGGGACTGGGACGCTTCGTGCACAACTGGTGCTATTGGCTGTTGGCTTTGCAGGCTTTGTTGAGGTTCTTCTGGGTTATGTTGGTGATGAGGTTGAAAGAGGACGTCAGAAGAGTCCGATTCCGCCCCAGAGGGACTAGAAGAAAATGAGCCGACGGCTGGCATTATTATCTTCTTATTAATATCGAATTAATATTATCTTTACCCTTCTTTTCTCATGTATATCAGTCTTGGATAGCGACAGGTCCTTTTTTTCTTATTCTTTTTTTTCTCCTGTTATTATTTGTGCCCTGACAACGCCTGAATGAATTACGGCTTGGTAGCTGCCAGCTAAAAAGAGATATAATGCAGCAAAGACCAAATGTAAAAAGGAATAATAAAAGAATAAAATAATATATACGCCGTATCAAGCAAGGTTTGTCGTTGCCTCTGCTATAGGTCTATAGGTCGAATAGCAGTCGAAGCGTTAAGATGGGCGAATGTCGAAAAGCAGTTCTCTTCTCTAGCTGTAGATACAGAGTAGAGAACAGAAAAGAAGGAGGGTGTGAACCGAAAGAGAAAACGAGAAAATGTAAGATGGAAGACTGCAAGTTTACAAGATAGAGCAAAGACCGGCTAGGGAGAGGGAGGGGTGTAATAGGTAAAGTGCAAAGTAATGGGCCAGTAGAGGCCAAATGAGATCCTTGTCAGCAGGACGGACGAGGAAAAGAAGCGGGAAAAGGCGTGAGAAAGCAAAGGTCTTTTTCGAGTATTTTTTCCTATGATTTCTTTTTCCAAGGCTGTGATTTCTGTTCCTGGAAACAGACAAGAAACCAAAGACCTCAAGATGCACCGAGATGTATCTTTGAGTAGAGTCAAGCCTGTCGGCCTATAGCAGATCGAATCGACAGTGCGTAGTCGATGGCCTCAGCGCGAATAAGAGCACAAAACCAAAAGCAACAGCCCGAGCTAGGGCTGGAATAGATGGCTCGAGATCGGTCACTGCTTAGCTCTGCTAGTTGAAATGAGTCGGCTGCAACTAGACCCGGCGAAGATCAGGAGGATTTCGCAGTGTTTGATGGCCGCTGGTGTTTGTGGATTTCCCGAATGGCTGAATTGAGAGGACAGTGATCTGAAGTCGTTGTAACGTTGATAGATGGAGGGTTATCGGTAAGGGTTTCCGGCGGAAGTATGAAGAGCAATTGCGTATAAGATGTAGGCTCGATTGACCTGTTTTGGCGTGGTAGCCGAGATGCCCTCGAAACTGGATAAAGATAGCGTCGACTTAAGCTTTGTTGTTAGGGCCAAGGATGAGATGCAATGCAAGCTATATAACGACTTCGGCTAGAGCGTCTGTGCTAGAAAAGAGGCAGTCTACACTTACATGGACAGAACGCACCAAAACGCTGAATTCTACCGAGAAAACCGCAGCTAGTGGGGACGACTCTGGTCTCTTGGTCGTTGTTTCTAGCGACTGTTCTCCCAGAATATCAAGTGAAACTAAGCCACTGACTTCCAAGGGCGAAAACTAGAAACAAGCTCTTTATAGAATCCAAGACAGGCCGCACACAGGCCGAACACAGGTTCAGCTGGAGCCAGCTTATATCGAAAATGAGCCGACGAATGAACCGTTACTAGAGGCTGGGACAGCTCCTGTAAAACAGAATGAGATAGTTGTAAAGAGAAAAAAAATCGAATAAAGGGCGGGATCCCAGGTGGAACGAAGAGGGCTTTGAATCTAAGATCTAGCGCAATGCCAACCCAGCTGAAGCAGAAAGGTCTAACTAAGAAGGCGAGTAACAGCAAGCCAAGATAAGAGTCAAGGCCTGTGAGATGCTTTTTGATTTTGCCGGTGGAAGAAAGCGAGAATAGAAACGGAAGAAGCCGACTCGAGACTTGTCTTTATTGCTTCGACTGCTTGTTCTTCCCGTGTGAGAATTGCTCCAGTGCCAGCAAGCAATAAATATCAGGAACAGTGTTGGCTGGTTGAATTCCTAGTCGTTTTGGATTTGACCAAGTGCGCTGAAAGATGGTCCCAAAGTAGATAGAGGGCCGAACAAGGACGAGGAGAGACTACAGGGGGAGAGAGATTTTCTATCGTGTTAGTCAAAAACTGATCAACATATAACGAACCGACCACGATATGGATTGGCCTCTTCTTCTCTTCTATCAGCGTTTACAGCCAGCTCCAAAGAAAACAAGTGCCCGGGTCTCTGGCCAAATTATCAGGCAGGCGAACTGAGGAACGTTCTGGGGTAATACTCCGTTTGTAGACGTATATTCCGGGCGTGATCGATAGCACCACCAGTCGAGCTCTTGGTTCTTTATTTAAGAAAGATCGACCATCTATCTCCCATAACGTTTTCCCTAATACCCTGTGCACAAGGACGCAGAAGAAGAACCAAGACTGGAGCGAGACTTGCAACCGAATAGGCGATCAGCGACACAAGCACCACACTATCAGGCAGATCTAAATCTGCCCCAACAGTATGGCGTATGGCTGCCTCTGGCCTCTTGTCTTTGGTCTTTCGTCCTCTGCTTTTTTCGATTCTTCATATATCCGAACCATGGAAGGGTTGTGTGATGTGATGAAATAAAATGTGAGGATTTACTGAAACTTGTCATTGTACCTTTATGTATTGTAATGGGATGTACTTCAATGGTGTACTATGTGATGCTCTTTGCAGTACAACTTCAAATATGGCCGTCGGTTTTATAATGTTTCGGTTGTAGGGGAGATTAATTCGTGACGTCGTTCAAGAAGGAAGATAAAAGGACAACAAGGTCAAAGCTTCATTTGTTTGATCTGGGATTAGCCGGGAAGATAACGAAATAATATCGTGATATTCGTTGAGACAGCAGCAAAATATAAGAGCAAAAATCAAAAATCAAGAGAAACAAAACCTCCGAAATAGAAAATAACAAAATGGGGAAAAATGGATCTAGATACGAGAGGGAAGGCTGCTGAAGATATAATATATATTCTCAGCTAGCAACATGTCTACCTTCTTGATTTGAGTTTCGAATCCATACGGTCTAGACTATTACTACTCAACCCACGACTACAGCTGGGCTCTCTACAATAGCCTCACCCAAAATAGGCAAGAAACTTGATCTCGTTTTCTCATCTGAGCCTAATGTTTTCTGTTAAATTCGCTAATTAATAATTAATAGCTACATATATCGAAGATCATTAGCAGCCTTTACAGTAGCAGCTACTTCGCTAGCTCACTACTTAATCAAGCACTACTACTACTACTACTACTACTACTACTACTACTACTATGTACTAGAAAGACACCTCAATCTTTCTCCGTAACTCATTTACACCAAAAGGGGAAGACAAGAAGGAAATAAAAAAAACGTCACAAGACAGAGTAAGAACAAGGACGACACGAACCGGAGGAGTGAGCTATCATGGGGGGAGGGTGTAAACTAGAGGGGGGGGATTATATCATCGATACTTGGTGTTTTTAGTTCCTTTCTTTCTTGTTTATTTGTATTTGTATTTTTATTTTTATATTTAAGGCCATCTGCTTAGGATTGTCCATGGCAGCTGGGTCATATACACAGGAATAATGACAAGAGCAGCTTCCATCGCAAAGTAGTATTTTCTAGTACTGCAATATTTCTCTCGCCTTTTATTTCTGTTATTTCTTTTCTTACCCTTTCTAGGCATGGCGGTATAGCTTGGGTTGGACGTTAAGAGAACAAAAGAAGAAAAATAAAACGAAACAGGGCTTGGAGATTGTTGCCCAAGCCTACGGGTTTGTTTATTTTTTTTTATTTTAGCTCAATTTAACAGCAGAACAAGAACTGTATCAAACGATAAGCCAGTGTGAGTGGAATATGTACATATATATGAGCAAGATATAAAATAATGATACTTACTAAGTAGGAGGGGGTGAGTAAAAGAAGACCTGTATGTACATAACATGTAAAGCAAGAGCGGCAGCTTTGTAAGATCTCATAGACATACGGTGTGTACTATAAAGATATATCTGTAGATGAGAATAAGGGAGGGGGAGTGCTTGGAGACAAAGTGGCATTCTTTGAAATTCTCATGATTCACCATAATGTTATAGTACAAAGATATAAAAAGCACAACAGTAGCGTTCCCATCCTCAGCTAACCAGCTTTCCCCTGCAAGATAGAAGGAAGGCCTAGGTTCTATAGTGCCAGACCGCTAGTATGTAGCTAGCTTTGTTCAACTATTCGGTATTCTGTATTTTGCTATGTTAATAGCGGCAATGTGGGCTTGCTTGGCGTGCTGAAAGAAAGCCATCTAGAGCCTAGAGAACCGTAGGAAGAGGGTCATCCATCTTGGGTTATTAGTTATCTGTATACGGAGATCCCATATTCAGGCCGTGGCGGTTTTTGCCTTGCTTTTGTGTAATTTTTATTTTTTATTTTTTTATTTTTTTGGGTTTCTTAGTGCGGATTAGTGCGGATTAGTGTGTGCCGAAAGGAAGAGAATAAATTTTACATATTGTTAGTTGTATAAAGACAAATGAAGAGCAATAAGTAAGTAAGCATGGCAATTCAGATACATAAAAGAAAAGAATTTAGCAACGCCAAAACTACAACTAAATACCGGACTTGTTTAGCATTTCTTGGTATCTAAAAAGAATGATAATAAAAAGAAAATATTGAGGTTGTATTTTCTCTTTTTTACTAGTCAATTTGCAAGACGTCAATTCCATATCGTTCACTTGTAACCACAGAACAAAGAAAAAAAAAGAAATTTTCAATAATATTTTTAGTTCTTTTATTTTTACTATGTTCAGCAGACTCTGTGCTCGTCCTGCAGTGAGACTAGACAAAATAGGGAAACAGATGGCGAAAACAAGGACATGATAATTTATCTACTTTTTTTCCAACATTTAAATTAAAATTTCTTCTCTTAGAACAAACCGCCAAATCGGTCAAGATAACTTTAACTTACTTGTTTGCTCATCTCACCGGCCAGGGTTCTCGGCAATTAAGCCATTAATAACCCTAAGGGTGGGTAGCACCGCTTAAAGTGTATCAAGAACCAAATTCCGTTATCAACTGCAGATTTGGTAACGATGGAAATAATGTATGCGGTTAACGTATTGTAGGTAAAAGAATTTCCCTAGCTAAGTCCAGAGTTAACCCGTAACCCGAACTTAATGACTATATTTGTGCTCTAACAATGACCGGGCTATGGAATCATGAGTCGGCATATTTCTATTTTTTTTCTTTCGTCTTTTCTCACACTGCTGCTACTGATCCATGAATACTGCTATTATTCAACTAAGCCGTGGGTATACTCTCACATATCTCACATATATATACTACACATACAGTACTTAGTAACTTAGTATGTATATATGTACTTAGCACTTCTTACATCGATCTCTGCCGTCCACAGATCGGGATTGCCTCTGCATTGGCTTGTTCCAAAGTTTTTCTTTTTCTAGTCACAGAAGTTACCAAAATTATTCTTCCAGCTGTACCCCTCGCTTGAGCTGGACACACTACGTCTTCTTTTTTGCAGATCAATCGCCTGTTTTTCACACTTTGCTCTCTTCAGCTCATATTTTCTTTCCCTGTCCACAATCCAGATTTCATCTCTGTTTGGATCTCGATATCAAACGTAGATCGAAGAGATGTATCTTCCCATCCCTTCGGAGATATGGAACAAAGCTCCAATGGAGATCACAGAAAAGAAAGCATATACCGCAAATCATTTCACTATCTTGCATTTATGTGACATGTCGAGTTATTAGTCGTCTAGCCGAGATATGGAGACAGAAACATAATTCGTAACTTATACCACTTCCTCGTAGTATTATTGGATACCGACATGCTGAAGTAGAAAGGAGGCAAAAAGGAAAGCACAGATCAGACCATAAATAAATGAATTAGCCTCAGCAGCTTTCCTATCATGGCAACTAACATAAGATATCTATTGGATGTCTATCTTTGGCAATTAGTAAAGCTATTTTTCCTATAATCATCAACTGTTCTGTACTTACATATTACATATCGATATAATTCCACGCACTATAGGGAGATACAGACATTTAGTTAGTCGGTAGTGTTAATATTATGACCAACATGTAGTAGACTATTACAGTTGACTAGGCTTTATATGTCAAGAATATGCGCCTACCAAGCATTTCCCCTCTTTGTGCTTCTGGCTCAGAGTGAATGTTTTCCCAGCTAGAAGAAAGATCTAGTATCCTATTTAGTTTTTTGTAATCATCTAGGAGGGATGATCCCGGACATAAAATTCCATCTTCTCCGTCGTAGGGGAGTCCCTGGAGGTACTTTTTTCTTCTTCGTTTGATACCCAGTGATTGTATGAACAAAATCTTGAGATATGAGACTCGAACTCTATTTGTCTAAAGCATGGAGTGATGGGGCCATACATGGACGAAATAGGCCATAGTTCACAAATAACGTCAAAAAAGGGAACATGCAGACAGAGTCAAGGTTACATAGTAACTACAGTTATGAGAAACAATATTATCGTCAGATTATGTTCCGATGCTTCTTTATATTTCATGTCAGCTTGTCTTTCTTTGATTTTGGATCGTTTTTTCTCTTTACTGGCCATGAATGGGGCGAAGCCAAGTCAAGTCTTCCTTGAATCTCTGTGTGATTCTAGTTTTGTATGAATTTGGACATAAGAAAGGTATAACAAGGTAGAATTGAGAAACCCGGAAAGCAAGAAAAACGTTGCCATGATAGGAGAAACATGAACAAATATTAAAAAAAAATATTGCACATAACAGCATGCTAACCCACTCTAACAGCTACATAAATAGCAGAATAGCAGGATAAATAGCAGGGTCTTTTTATCTTTACTTTTTGTTGTAAATCTCTCCAAGTTAGTACCTTAGTTGGCCACATGGCAAGTCTTACCTTTCTGCTTGTATTGTAATATCAGCGTTATTTATAATAGTTATCTATGCCGAGACTCTTTAAGGTAGAAAGAAGCGTACTCGCGGCATATACCTCTATTTGGAGTTTTCTTTCAGTAATAAACATGTTTTGCCATGGTGTAGTCTTCTGCTTGATTATTATATACACAAGGTGGCACCTGATGAGTCGTGTTTCTTCCCAGGAAGACTGCCCAGCCTGATACTTGAGTTGGATAATATATCCTCACTGGGATATAAATTGGAGGAATGCATGTGAGAAGTAGATGATCTCACTCAAAGAGAAGAGAGAGGGGAAGCAAAAATAAAGCCATACAAGGTCGTTGGTTTGTCCGTGATTAGTCATCTAAATCTCAGTGTTGTTGCTATGTATTTTTTTGCATGGTAATGAGAAATAGGATCTAATGTAATAGGAAATCAAGTTAAGCACCGCTATAACAACTGGAGGAGCAGGCGTGTAATGAACTATCTCACTTATTTTTTCTTTCTATAATAAGCTAAGAGAGAAAATGGCATGCATGGGCTTGCTGTCAAAATTAAAGAACAACAACAAAATATCCTTGCTTTCAGCCCGAATGGCATTCTGGTCTAGGGTTGTTCAGGGAACATGTTCAAAGCAAATGAAGCATGGATGGTTAGAAGAAGGGGGTTGCAGGGTAGGATATTTTAACGAAGAGCATTAAAGGGCGTTAGGCGTTGATTTTCGCTACGGCTAAGCCGAGCAATAAGCATCTCTGCGAGTAGGTCATCTAGTACAGCCTATAATTGGAAATTAGATACCATCCTTCTGTTAGCTTAGTATAGTAGTATTAGTATGCTAGTGAAATACATGTAGAAAGGCAAAAAGAGAGCATAATGACATGTCATTATGCTCTCTTTTTGCCATACTAAGTACTATCTAGCCTAGAATATTACCGTACTAATCGTAATGTATCGTATTCTACGTGGCTTTTTGTATAAGTTCTGTAGTCAAGACCTTAGCCTAGAATCAGTGGGTTGCTTTTATATGTAGTATAGACATACTGTACTTTATTTCATTTCTACCTGTTCTTAGTTGTCTGTATAGCCTGTAGCTAATATTGCCGGATCCCAAAAACCAACTAGGCTTCCAACAAAGCCTCATTGAAATTGAATTGGACTTGGGG
>RHLR01000879.1:0-12443 GCA_009806335.1 Davidsoniella australis
TTTTTTTTTTCTACCCTTCCCCTTCTTCTCCTTTTATGATGTCTCACATAACTATCTGTATGTAAAGTTTTTTTTAAAAGGCCTGTCTTAAAACTAATCGACTGCCTACCAACTAATGAATAATACATTAGTTGAATACATTCTGCCTTGTTTCAAGTTCAGTAGCTCAGGCTTTTATTGGCCTTGCTTTTTTACATACCAGGATCTATTATGATAATGAGGGGGAGAATGATACATGATCACAAATTAAGGCTATGTATGGCCTTGTTTTTGTTGTACTTTCTATTGTTTAGAAGATAGGATAGTGTACTGTCATGATTGCTTACCTTATCAAGAAGATCATATTATATAATATACTTATAACTGATATACATGAGAATTCATATGTCTTGGAGTTATATGTACAAATATGATTTGTATCAGTTGGATTGCTTATTCTCAATTATTCCCCATGGAAGGTGAGGGGAGAATTTAAACATTAAGACTAATGCTGGGCGAAGCGCCCGGTGAAGCCTTTGTTGCTCCTTTCTTGTCTTTAAATTTTGCCGTAGAGTCACATTGAGAGTACAACTGTAGGTGTAGAAAAACCTGATATGATTACCCGTCAAAAGTACATTGTGCATGAGCTTAGCGGCAACCATAAAAATACCTCCCAATAGAAAAAAAAACAAGCGCCTTTCTCCTTAAGTAGTACGTTTCAGACCTTTGAATATCGACGCTGAATCCGGAATGCAACCCTAACCTTTCCCTTCTTACTATACTAGATAATCTACTATGCCTCTTTGTATCTGTAGATTTTTACTCCAGTGGTGCCTAGAGGGATATCAGGCAGGTAGTATATTGAGTTGTAGGTGGTTTCAGATTATGTTAGTATAGAGGAGAAGGCGCTTTTTGTTTTCATCCCCTTCTCGATCGTTATTCTGATATACACTGTATAATTGTAATTGTATTATCACATCAGAAATCAAGTGCCTCCTGTTACTGCATTGTGGCCGTGAACCTTTGAATCTTCAAGTTGGTCAGTCAGATCAGGTGGCAACAAAACATATTTGTAAACAATTTGATTCTCCTATTATTGTGGTATAACTGCACACCCTTCTTTACAGTACCACAAGTTTGAATGGAAAACAACTAACCAAACAAGATGGTGGTGCTGTCTTTCATATGCAGGAACATATATATTTACAGATAGACTAGTAAACAACCATATTGTTATGTATTTAGAACCAGGCGTACTTGTGAGAGGCGCTTAGTATCTATGATGTCAAAATAAGCACTTTGGAGTGATAGTTATATGTAAGAACATGAAAACAAGATCCGTCCGTCTACAGCCGACCGACTAGATGGCCATAAATATGCTTACTTTCCAACCCTTGCTTACAAGCTTCCTCAAGGCCATCAGTAATATCTCAAATCTCAAAAAAGATCATGATTGTTGACTGTAAACAACTGCATGTAATCTATGGCCAATCAGTGAATAGATAAGCCCTGACCACCTTCGGGTCTATCACATGTGTTTCAAGCCTAGATGGCCGCCTGTTGGGAGACTGCGTTAGGGAGCGTCGTATTAATTGTCTACATGAAGTTTGCCAGACGAGTTGACAATATCGGGTCCGGATTATATCAACTGGGGTTAATACGAGATTCTAGTTGCCTTGCTTGACTTTTTTATGCCATGGAAGGTCGATTGAATGTATGTAGATAGATACATAGTGCTAGCTCTGGGTTAGATAGCACGGAACAAGGATGTGATCTGCCCCCTACCCCCTAGAAGGCTTGAAGAAAAAAGAAAGAAACAAACAGAAGGATACGTCGTTTGGGGCCGGGGGAAACAGAAGGTGAGAGAAACTCTTGGGACTTTGTTTTCTTTGGACATCGTCGTCCAGCCATGCCAATTAAGCCATGAGCCACTAGTATGAGGGTTGGACTGGACTTGTAGTTGGGTCAGCTCGATAACTGCATTCCAGCTTGCCAAAGAGAGTCATATGATTGACACGTTCCTAGCACACTCAGTATAATTGTATCTACTTTTAGTATCAATAAAGAAAAAAAGAAAGAAAAAAACGATAGGGCCTTCTCGCTAACAGAACCACAATGTCTGGGTTTCTGCATACATTGCTTGAGATACTTACGCGGGCCACAAAATAAGAAGAAGAAAAAATATCCCGATGTCATGTTTTGCTGAGCAGCAAACGAGTTTCTATGACTCGTTCATTTCTAGGTAGCAAGAAAATCAATGGTCGGTTCAAGCGAGACAGCCATAGCCTCTCTAGAAATAATAGCCGGAGGGGGGATACTATGTTTAACAAGCAAGTCGTAGCGGCACAGAAAGAACAAGCCAAAAGACAAAAAAAAAAAAGCTAGGGATTCTTTTTTAGTTCGAAGAAACAAATGCTGGCAGAAGGCCTCTTTTTGGAACACTGTGACTTTAGTGCGTGGCGCAGCTGAGAATGTTCTTCTCTGCCTATGAGCCTCTATAGCCTCTCTAGGTGACAATAATCAATGCTAGCGGAACTATGAGTATCCGACCCCCCGCGTTGATGTTGCATGATATCCCAGATCGCAATGTACTTATGGGCTCTTAGCCATAGTAAGGGCGACAGAGGGCCTCTTTTGTTGGTAAATAGGGAGACATGTATGTACAATGTACAATGTACTGTGCGTTATTGTATATCCATATCCCGCTTTCATGGAATGGTGAGGGGAAAATGTTGCAATAGAATTTAAGAATTGACTGGCTGCTTGCTAGTCGACAGCGCGCACAGATCGAGAAAACAAGACGAGAAAAGTCGACAAGTCACGCCGTCGATCTGTGAGGTTCTGAGTAGCACTGTTGTTATCAGGCTATAGCATCTATGGTTGTAAGTCTGTGGTAAGACATCCGGTGCCGCCATGCATAGAAGAGGGCCTTTCCTTTAGTTTAGGGAATGCTACGGCGTTTATGGTTGGTTTACCGCTGACCAGAGCGTCTTTTGGTCATAGTGGCAGGTGAGAAACAAGAAAAAAAAAACGAGGAGGGGACGTAGAGGAAGAGAAGCTCTCAGACTGCGTCATGACGTGATCGGCGAGAGTGCAAGACCGCTGGTAGACAATGAAATGCAAACGTATGTACAGATATATGTTGTGTGCATATGTTCGTACTTCGTACTTTGCGCATCGTAGGCACTACAGAAGGTTGCAAATCGCAAGTTATACAGATAGTTGCAAGTGCGACTTTCCATGGCTGGGAATACTGGTACTGCCTCTATACTACCAAAAGTAATTTGCCGATCTATGAGCACATACAACTCTGTATGTACAACTAGTTGCAACTTCTCGTCACTTGGTAAGTTGGTAGAGACACACCCTAGTCGGGACGAAATATGTAAGCTAAGCATGGTAAGCTTACACCCCCTCCTCCTCCTCCTTGGGACTTCTCCTTCTCCCTAGACAGGCTACTGGCCACCACTCTCGAAGAAGTATTGTAATATTAGCCCACAATGTTTCGGACTGATGCTCGTACTCTTTTGCCACGGTCATGGATAGACGGTATCTCAGATGAAAATACTCTGGACGGCATTGCTGGGAATAACAGGCATACTGCGAGGAGAGGAGGTTGCCGCCAGACATGATGTGCTAGACATACTGCTGCTGCTACAGGCCTCTACGGCGTTTACTGAGACTGCTGAAAGGTGTCTGCTGACCGAAGATATGGTATTCAAGCACTGTGGCCATTCTTTTCGTTGTCAGTCTTTGTGTTTGTGTATGGCTTCTCCGTAGCGATTTGGTTGGCTGCTGTCGACCTTGTTATTGTCTAAAAGAAGAATCTTATCAGAATGTGTGTAAGTTTTTTTTTTTTCTTTAACAAATATCATGAACATTTCCTCCTGGAAAAACGAGACGCTGGAATGCCTCTATATGTAGAAGGCGGTCCAAGCCAGCCGCCTTGGGATTCCTGATTGATTCCCTACCTAGCCAAGACCAACCAAGATCAGAGTACCTGGCGCTGAGTTTAGCTCAAAGGTGGCTCAAACTGGCGATCGGCGGAGAGGCTGCCAGACAGAGACGATCTTGAACTCGGAAGAGGCTGAACAATAGAGTCATTCTACTCTGGAAATTCAGGTGTCTTAAGCTTAGATGGAAGGATAGATACTTGCTAAGCTTGTTTCTCTCCATCACCAAGTATCACAAGGCTATGGTTATGCTATTAAACAAGATGGGAAAAGATGCCTTGGCAGGGACGAGTTCCTAGCACTGTAAGACGGAAAGTGCAGATAGATGCATACAAGCGGCAGCAACTACTTCCTCTGATGTCCTATGATTGAAAATTCAGCTTCGCGGGCTATAACATCAACGTCGCTGGTTGCCCCCTAAAGTGTTCGGGAGTACAACACTTTGCTTATTAGCGTTGGCCAATGAAAAGCCGCAGATGCAGTGCAAGTGCAGCCTTTCCATTCTAGGACGCTGGTGCACGGACCAGGCACAGGAACGACACCCTAGACGGCCCGCTTTTCCGAGTGAGATTTAGCATCATTACTGCTGCTATACAGCTGTTGACAACTCATGGCTGTGAATTGAATTGATTGATTGATCGACGCTGTGCCTTTTGCTGCCTTTCAAATTCTTGTTAGTGGTTTTTTTTTTCTTAGTCTTGGATAAATCTGTCTGCTAGCCTGACCGGGAAGCTTAACTTAAACATAAAAAATGGCTTGGTAGGGCGTGGCTCGAGTAAAGTAGAACGCCCCTGTCAACCCAGCAGTTTAGGCAATGGGAGACCTCACCTTTATGCTTAGATGCTTGAAGGTTGGCGAGTAGAGGCTAGAGTCGCAACAGTTTGTAGAACCAATATCGCAGAGACTAGTAAGACTAGTAAGACTAGTAAGACTAGTATGTAGAATCTATCGTCAGCAAATAGTCTGGGCTGGCCGCCGGAATGCTATAAGACTCGTCCTCATCCGCGCTTTCTACATTCATCTCCCTCTCATTCTTCAACATCGTCACTCCATTTTCCCTCCCCTCTCCCAACTCTTTCTTGCTACTCAGTCTTTGTCTTGTTGTTACTTGCACTCTTGCCTTGTTCTAGTCTCGCCATTTGATATCGAGCTTCACATTCCTTCACAGCAGCTAGTCTGTCCTGTTACGTCTCTCATTACCAGACCCGTTCCTGATCTATCTCAGCAACACCATCGCCGGTTACATTCACAGCATCACATTGCCGCGTCCACCGCAGCCTCCTACATTGCTATCCTATACTGTTATACGTTGTGCTGCCGCTCTCTGCGTCGCATCTATCGTCATCACCATCGCTCATTTTGTACCAAGCCAGACTTGTTGCGTCTCTGATCACCTGCTCTCCCAGTGAGGTTGTTTCTTGTTTGCCTGTTTGCTCCTCGTGCCTGCCTGCCGGCTAGTCAGCCAGCCAGAAAGTTATATCTTCACAGCAATCAGAATTCTATTACGCTCTTTCTTCCACCACCTTTTCCTGGGATATAGTATAAAAGAAAAGAGCCTCGCTATCTCTGACTCTTCCATTCCTTTATCACCCATCCATCCATCCATCCATCTCTCTCTACTTTTTGCTTTTTCAGTCATCTCTGCTTCCCCCTGGACTGGTTCTAGGACGCTTGCTTAGACAATCTTCTTCTGTATCACTCTCTTCTACTTTTTTATTTTTATTTTCACACACTCATTCACAATGAGGGCTTCCATTGCCGCGTCTATCCTGGCTCTGACCAGCTCGGCCGCTGCCCACATGGCCATGACTTACCCCCCTCCTCTGCGCTCCAAGGAGAACCCTTTTGCCGGCAGTGATATCGACTACAGCATTACCTCACCCCTTGACGCCTCAGGTTCGGACTATCCCTGTAAGGGTACACTGAGCCTGCTGGGCACCTCTGCTGCCTCATCGGTCGCCACCTGGTCGGCCGGTTCGACCTACAACATGACTCTCTCTGGTGGCGCTAACCACGGCGGTGGCTCGTGCCAGGCCTCTCTGTCCTACGACCAGGGCAAGACTTTCACCGTCATCCACAGCTACATCGGTAACTGCCCAACCTCCGGCACTTCTTCCTACGACTTTGCCGTGCCTTCCGATGCCACTGCTGGTGACGCCCTCTTTGCCTGGACCTGGTTCAACGAGATCGGAAACCGTGAGATGTACATGAACTGCGCTGTAGTCACTATCGATGGCGGCGCTTCTACCTCCTCTGCCACAGCCTACTCTACTCGCCCTGAGATCATGGTTGCCAATGTTGGCAACGGCTGCAGCACTACTGAGGGTGGAGATGTCGAGTTTCCCAGCCCTGGTCCTGATGTCTCCAATGACAGCAGCAATACTACCCCTCCCGTTGGAAGCTGTGGTGCTAGTTCTGGTTCTGGTTCTTCAGCCTCGTCAGCTGCTGGTACCAGTGTTGCTGCCACTTCATACGGAACTGTCCCTGCTCCTTCCACTGTTGTTGCTACCAGCGCTGTTGCTTCGACTCCCGTTGCTGTCCCATCATCCATCCCCTCTGGTGGCTACGCCTCTAAGGTCTCTGGCGGTTTGTCCTCTGCCACCTCTATGTAAGTTCATCACTCAGTAGTCTCACAATAACACTACGACCGGTTACTAACATGGCTATAGTGCTGGCGGTATCTTCCTAACCAAGTCTGAGAGTGCCTCTCAACCTACCACTCTCGCTACTGTCACTCGCTCTGCTGCTGTCACCGGCATCACTTCTGCCGGCACTGCTGCGGGCACTGGTGCTACCGTTGCCACTAGCACTTCAGCTGCTGCTCCCTCGACTGGCACCGGTTCATCTACCTCTGGTCTCCAGACTGTGGGTTCTGCCTGTTCAGACGAGGGTGCCTGGAACTGTGTCGATGGCACTTCCTTCCAGCGTTGTGCCTCTGGGGAGTGGTCGGCTGCTATCAGCATGGCCTCCGGTACTACTTGTCGCACTGGTACCAGCGCTGAGCTAGTCCAGCTGCGTGCCCGCGCTCTGCATGTCTAAACTAAACTAGTGGCTGCTATTTCACCGCTATCTAGAATTACGGGTCATCTGTGCCCGCTTAGTGGCCTGGCCATACAGTAGATCATCAGGGAACATATCCTTAGGTACAATATGGGAGGGTTTGTTTTTATCACTATGGGGATTTTGTCGTCTTTGCTTTTGGTTTTCTTTTCGTTCATCTCGGGGGTACCCTTCTGCTACTTGGAGGCAGGAGGGGGGCCTTTCTTCTTTCTTGGCTATACTTTCTTTTCTTCACCAGTTTTCTTTCTCGAGCTCCTCGGAGTCCTTGAGCCCTGTTTTTACTCTACTTCTTACTACGCACAGCACCCTAAAATCGCTGGCTTCATGTTTTTGACGATACTTTTTGGGCTGGGTTCTGTGAACGCTGGCTTTACATTCTTTATTCTTCTCTCGCTAAACTAACACAATCATCTGCTTCATGCACTCTGCATTCTTCTAGATAGAAATAAGAAAATAAACATTTATGTTGAGCAATCGATATCAGGGATCTAGCTGTGCTTGTGATAATATACAGACATATTATAGTGTCATTTTGTGGCATGTATCTGTACGACGCTAGCAGTAATAGTCTAAGTTACATTAGTTGCAGCGTACAGTTTATATCACAGTGTATTCTCTTTAACTGTACTGTCAATTTGCTTGGCTCAAGGTGTACAAACATTCCAAACTTTTTGAAGAAGATCCCCAAGCTTGAATTGGAGCTTTGTATTTTGACCTCTTTTGCATCTCTACGAAATCAACTCGTCCATTAATATTCTTGTCGCTAAGACATCACCGCACAATAGCGCTTAATCAGCAGGATTTGTGACATTCATTTTCAAATTTCTTCCACGATCTCCCAAAAGACTGTCCATCTGATTCAATTCAATTGCCACCCCTCCGTCGTCCATCCATTCACCCAAACAACCATTTATTCTCGATCTCTCATTGAATCACACCGCCAACTTTCTTTTCTCGGACTTCGCCCACTTACGATTCCCTATCGACTCCGCTGATACACTCAACTCTGGGGCTATCGCCCCCTGCTCGACAGTCTTCCGAAGCTACCCGCCAAGCTTCCCGTGCAGTTCTTTGTAGTCCTTCTTATAGCTCTCTCTCTCCTCTCTCTTTCTTTATCTCTCTCCGCGATGGACTCTGCGGCGCCAAAGCTCATCGAGCTACTGCGTCATCCTGACGACCTCGATAAGATCCTCAGTCTCAAGCAAGAGTTCACCCGCAAAAAGGCCGCCGTCGACTCCCAACTACGCAGCGGGTTACGAGAACAACTCGAAACCACACAAAATGGTATGACAGGTCTAACCGACAGCCAAAAGGTCGTCCAACAGATCAAAGAGGAGATGGCCAAGATTGACCGCCTCTGCTCCGAGTCCCAAAACATGATCAAGGACCTCAATACCATCAACCAAGTGTCGCAAGCTCACCGCAACTTTGGCAGCGTTGAGAAGATGCGCAGGAATCTAGAGGCCTTCAACGAACGCTTGACCAATGTGGAGCAAATGTTGCAAGACAACGATACCGATATGGACAACATGCCAAATTTCCTACCAGTACACTACGAGTTGACGCAATTACGGAACATCCGCGACGATGCCCTCGAGCAGATCCAGCGTGCCGAGGACCCCTCATTACAGTCCACGCTCGAGGACTACTTTGACCGTCTCGATAACGTCATCGCCATGTTTGACAAACACATCGACCTCCTAGCCTTCAATCTGATCAACCTAGTAGTCAACGATAACAACGGTCTCGTAGTCCGCTTTGCTGTTGTCATGGACACTGAAGCAAAAAGCGACCAACGTGTCATGGCAGTTCAGGAAGCTTTGAAAGATTATAAGGAAATGGCCACCCGTTTCCAGGGTATCACAGACGGCGCCAAGAAGACGAGGGGCTATATGGAAAGATTCAAAAAGGGCATACAAGCCAACGCCGACGAGCAGTTCGAGCAGGCACGAGAAAGCTTTATGGAGGATCCATCAACGCTGGACAAGATCATGAAATGGTACTTCAACGACCTAAACGCTGTGAAGATAGGTATGACGCCACTGGTGCCAAAAAAGTGGAAGATCACCGAGATGTACGGCAACATCTACCACCAACTTATGCACGATTTCCTCATCGGAATTGTCGACGACCCGGAAACAAGTTCCGCCATGACACTTGAAATTGTCGGCTGGCCCGAAAAATACTACAAGCGCATGATCAAGCTAGGATTCTCCGACGAGGATCTGAAGCCACATGTTATTGACAACCGCGAGCAAGAGCTTGTGCGAGACTTCCGCCAGCTCATCATCAAGTTCCTGGACGAGTGGATCGATCGTATCTTCACACAAGAGAACAAGGACTTTTCGGAGCGACACCCAGAGAACTCAAATCTGGATACAGACGAATTTGGCTACTTCCGCACGCGCAATCTGGTCGATCTCTGGCGTATGCTACGTGAGCAAATCGACGTTGCTGCCAACTCACAGCGTACAGACGTTGTAGAAGGTGTAGTTGACGCCATGTTCCTACGTCTACGTTCAAGGCAGCAAGCATGGCAGAAGATGCTCGATGACGAAGCCCGCGGTTTTGAGAACGGCACAATCGCAGAGCTCGACACTCTACAGCCTCTTCAGGACTGGCTAGTGGCCACGGCCAACGACCAGATTGCGTGTATCGATGATGGCGAAGAGGAGGATCGACTAGCGTACCTGTCCGACTTCAGACTCAAATTCGAGCCGCTTGTGTCACAGCAATACCTAGAACGGGCCGAGGCGGAAGTCGATGCTCTAAGAGATGGGTATGTCGACTTTAGCACGTGGTGCATGACGCGCTTTGTGACACTGGTCTTCACGGTCGATTTCGGCACTGTCATGCCGGACTTCTTCACGCCCAAGTGGTACCAAACCAACACAATGAAGCAGATGGTGGTAACCTTTGAAGAGTATCTCGGCGATTACCGTGCCGTGCTACATCACTCTCTAGTAGACATCTTCATCGAGATCTTTGCGGACGAGCTACTCGCTCGCTACCTCTCATCAGTACGCAACCGCAATTCTAAATTTCGACGTACGGAGCCGTTCCAAGACAAAATTTTTGCCGACGTCTCCATTGCCTTCGAGTACTTTAGCTCACTACCTAATCCAGACGTCGGAAACTCGATCAAGCAGACATGGCGTGTCATGGAACTGTTCCTGCAGCTGCTCACAGTCGACAAGGAGGGTATAGCAGATGCGTTCGAGCAGTTTAAGATGGCTTACTGGGATCTACAGATCGGATGGGTTGAGGCGGTCTTGCGCAGTAGAGACGATTTCGAGAGAGCCATGCTGAATAGCGTCAAGGCTCGCGCGGCGCAAATCGATGTAATAAGAGGACCGGAAACAATCATGGGCAAGGTGAAATAAGGGTCTTGTGCACGTATTAGGGTTGTTGCATATATTCTTCATTGTGTCTTTTTTTCTTTTTTTTTTTCTCCAACTATACATCTATTTATTCGTATCATTACCATATAGATCAACGAACCATGACGTAGTCCATTGACGAAATAGATTTCAATAATGTCATGATTAGCTATTAAGCAGAAGATGGTGATGTTTCTAGATACAGCCAGCACAGCACAAAAGAGCAGTAATTGTTTCATGTAAGCTGTGAACAGAGATATGTCTTACTTTGATATTTGTACATATGTGTATGTACAAATGCAGAAATTATTTTGGCGGTATTTATGCAAATGCGCCTGTTTTGTAAATATCCCATGAGATAGAAAGCTTCCATATTAGTTACATTCGACGTCTTTTTGGAATTTTTTGAGGCAGGATCAACGTTACATCCATGCTACATTTTGGAGCATGAGACCACTGACGTACTAAATGGGGAATCGTGTATGATAGGGTTAGATAGGGTTGGTAATATGATATAGGAGGAGCAAGGTACACGGCTGAAATTAGTACGCCAGGGCATTGTTAAATAGGCTTGTACTTGTTCCTTTTTCCCAGCCTCCTATTACCTACCTATTAGATACGTCTATTACAATTGTAAGTTGTAGGACTTTATGGTGTGTTCTAAGAGGAGAAGAAGTGCTAGACGTGATATAGCAGTAGTGGAACTATAGCAATGAAGATCCGGATTCTGTATATCTTTCTTTTTAAAGCTCGTAATTTGAGAGCTTCCGGACGTTCCAAACCCAAAACAAGGTGCTAGGCAGCCCTTTAAATGGTGCAGCGCTGTAATCTTAGCATCTTGTATGGTTTTGCCATTAGAACCCTAGGGGATAGATATGCACGCTGACGAGACCCTGTAAGCTCTGTAAAATAGGCCAGATGGGCGCTAGACAGCGCTATAACGAATCCGCTTGAGCCACTGAAGAAATAGAACAAAAGCAAAAGCTAAAGCTTAAGCTCAAAGGTCCCAAACAAATCCCAGGCAATTCGATCGATTCAACTATTCGACCATCAAACCACCAAATCCATCAAATCCAACCACCACTTCATCCATTCCATCGTTCCAATCAATCCAGCGTCTCTTCTTGCCACGGCACTTTTTGTATTGTTCACCGCAACGCCGTTTGGACGCCGTTTTTCTGTTGCTTGATTTCAGAGCTCCGACTGCTGTTTATACTTGACAGCCTTGTCTTGTTTGTTTTCTTCTAGGACACCGACGTCTCCCATTATTGTTTGTTATTCCGGCGCCGACGAAGCCATAATCTTTGGTTGATCTTCATCATTATCATATCGAGCTAGCGTTCCATCACTGCCGAATCTCCCCTCTCCAGAACTGCTCTACCACCGCGATTCCGACGATATCCTTCATTTTTACTGCCACTCGACGAAGCAAATTCTGCCCTTCCTCTCTCTCTCTCTCTATACATATATATCCCTCTCGTAAGCCACAGATATGGCTGAGGCTGACCCGTCAGCGCCCGTGCTGAACCTGACGCCCGAGGAGAAGCGGGTGTTTGGCCAGCTTTTCCACAAGGCTGACCCCGATAACGTCGGCGTGGTCACTGGCGACGTTGCCGTGTCGTTCTTCGAGCTGACAAGACTGGACTCGCGTGTTCTTGGTGAGGTAAGTTCTCTTTTTTTTCTCTTTCTCGGCCTGAGACGTTGGGGCAACTGGCGCAGCGGACCGACTCATTGCCGTCTCTAGTCGCACCGCCTATCCCGAGTATCACAGGTTTCCTGCAACACAATGTCCCAGAGACACCACTAACCCGTCCTACAGATCTGGCAACTTGCCGACAAGGAAAACCGCGGCTTTCTGACGCCGCCTGGCTTTGGCATTGTCCTTCGTCTCATTGGCCATGCCCAGGCCGGCCGTGAACCGTCTGCCGAGCTGGCCCTCCAGCCAGGCCCGCTGCCACGATTCGACCCCTATGGCCCTATGGCTGTCAACCTGACCGGCGCGAACCCAGGAGCTCCTCTAGCCGCAGTGCCACCGACCATTGCCCCGCCGCCGGTCGCCGCGCCATTGCAG
>RHLR01000880.1:0-12438 GCA_009806335.1 Davidsoniella australis
GAAATAGAAGAGAAGACACAAAACTGCACAACTTGAGATCAATGAATCGGTATTTGTCCGATACGACAACCGTCAACAGCCGGAAGAGACGCAACTGAGCCAAACACCTTCAACTGCTCCAAATACTGATCTCGCGCTTTTCAAGTAGTTCGTTTTTGCCTCATTAGCCCGGTGATTTGAGAGAGAGGGAGGGGGGGGGGAACTAGAGCAAGAACAAGAACAGACATTAATGTAAAAGTAAGAAAGCGTTGGCCTATAGTAAGGCGGACTGCCGCTCTCTCTTTCCAGACGACATTTGTGTTTATTTTTTTTTTAATTAAATTTTTTTTTAATTATTTTGCTGTTTTATAATATCACAACTACCTCTTTGTCTGCCTGTATTAGCCTCCGTACATCACCAACTGCATCTGATCTTCAACTCTTCCGAACCCGAGCAATAGAGCTCTTTCTCTATCTGCCGCTTTCTTTCTACTAAAACCTCGCACTACGACACGATGTCTTGGTAATCAACATCTAGACTGCCTTGACTAGCATCAACTTCGTTCCAGCTATCAGCAGTAGCCTTCACGTTCTAGCGAAGTTCAAATTCTAATATTTGGGGGGCGTTATTTGTGTTTTGTTTTACTTGAGCTGCTTATTTACTGTCTATTCAACACATACACTAAAGAAACACGTTCAAGGGCGATATTGCTTTGTTTTTATCCTACTTGCTTTCATAGAGAAAAGTCACCATGGTTGCTCTTCACCAATATGATTATGTCTTCGCCATAACCCTTTGTTTTGCGTTCCTTGACGCCTGGAACGTTGGTATGTACCCTGGATCATATGGCATATGTCAGTGGCCATCAAGGCTAACACTTGTTTCATAGGCGCCAACGATGTGGCCAACTCTTTTGCGACGTCCATTTCGTCACGGTCACTGAATATGAAGCAGGCAATGCTTATTGCTTGTGTATGCGAGTTCTCCGGTGCAGTTGCTGTGGGCTCACGCGTATCAGACACCATCCGCACCAAGATCATCCAGTACGACTACTTCGAGGGCCATGCCAGTGTGTTGATGTTGGCTATGATGTGCACACTGATTGGATCCTCGCTATTCCTAACTATAGCCACGCGATATGGGTTTCCGGTCTCGACGACACATTCGATTATGGGCGGCATCATCGGAGCCAGCACGGCTGCCGTCGGCATTGGCGAGATCAACTGGGGCATCGGCGGTGTATCACAGGTCTTTGTGGCATGGGTTGTCGCGCCGGGTATCTCGGGCCTGATCGGCGCCGCTCTGTTCGTGATTACTAAGAATGTAGTCTTGGTGCGGAAGAATGCGGCGCAAATGGCCATCTATACGATCCCGTTCTTTACATTCGGCACCGTGGCTGCTGTTTCTAGTGAGTTTGTTATGCTCCTTCATGCATGTGCGTTTATCTAACCCTGATAACAGTGCTTATTGTATGGCATGGTATCCAGTTCCAGGAAGATCCGACTACTTGTACCATCTTGAGCTCCGTCTTTGGATCTGCCTGTGCCGCGACGACTCTGTGCGTCGTCTTTCTAGTGCCGTATATGTGGCGTAAGGTTATTGATGGCGATTGGACACTGAAATGGTACGATATGTGGCGCGGGCCCCTTCTATTCAACCGGCCGCTGCCACCGCCATCACCACCGGGCTTCAATAAGATCTACGTCAAGGACTACTATCGCGGTCACCTAACACCAGAAGAGCTTGCATCGGTACGTGCCTCCGAGGCCATGATGCAATCGATCCAGACTGGCCCGAATGACGCACCAGACCTCGAGTCCTGTGAAGCCTTTCGTCACCAGTCCTCTACCGCATCGCCCACGATCCACGCACTAGATCAGACAGAGCATGCTACACATGCCACACAGGCTACTACTGCTCAAGCCACGCGCCCCTCATCTAATTTAAGCGACGCATACATTCCGCCTCGGCCGGCAGGCCCCTGGTCACGACCGGCCGTTCTTATGTGGCGCATCAACCGCGTGCTACTCCGCGGCCTCGAAAAGGACGTCATCCGTATGCAGAAGATGAACTCTATTCTGCGCTGGGACATTGCCGATATGCACTCCCGGGCAGCACGCTTCGATAACCGTGCCGAGCACATGTACAGCTTTCTTCAGATCTTGACTGCTGCGGCTGCTAGCTTCACGCACGGCGCTAACGATGTATCTAACTCCGTGGCGCCGCTGACAACGGCCTATCGTGTGTGGCAGTCGGGCGAGGTCGATCCAAAAGTTGGCGTGCCGTTGTGGATTCTCATTATGGGCGGCTGTGGCATCATCACCGGTCTATTGACTTATGGTTACCATGTTATCCGAAACCTGTATGCCTCTTCTTTCTTCTGCTTATACACACTACGAGGTACACTGGCTGACACATATTTCACTCTCTAGCGGCAACCGCCTGACTCTGATGTCGCCCTCTCGTGGCTTCTGTATGGAACTGGCCTCGGCCGGCACTGTCCTAATGGCAACCAGGCTGGCTATTCCAGTATCTGTAAGTTCCTAGTTCTTCTCTGCTATCACTACATTGCGGGATATCGTGTCTAACCATGCCGTATTACAGACCACCCAGTGTATTACTGGTGCTACAGTCGGCGTCGGACTTGCCAATGGCGACTGGCGTTGCATTAACTACAAACTGGTAGCCTGGATCTATCTCGGCTGGATGATCACCCTGCCCGCAACAGCCGTTATATCAGGCTCTATCATGGGCTTGGTCTTGAATGCTCCACGTTGGGAAACAGGAATTTGAGCTTCCGGCTACTGCTTTTTTGTCGTTTTCTTATTTTTGCTTGCTTGTATTATATGACCCGTACTCTGTATCTGCATTCTGAACCCAGTCACTCGATGCTACCGCCAGAGCCGGTCACTCTCACGATATTATTTTCATGATCTTTTCTATATATACGTAATGTCCCATGGCTTAATCAAGTCAATATTCAGTCCACCCCTCCTCTACTTCCCATACCGTGACTGTGTATGCTACATACGCATGTGGGCCTATATGATCGCATATACAAAAGACAATGGCCAGCTCATAAACAATATGATCGCTCTATTATTGGTATTGATATATCACTTCCGCCTTCTTACTATACTCTCTAACGAACATGGATTTCAACCCACGGACAACACCAACTAGATCTAACAGCTGCTTCGTCACGACGCATGCTCTAAGTGAATCTCTCCTCATTGCATCTTTTGGCCGCTGCCTCGATAGCCATTATACTTAGCCTATAAGCCGGGTTTGGGTTCATACAATTTGTTCCGCCAGCTAATTTTAACCATGGTTTGGGCATTCGCCAACTAGCACTAAAGATAATGAAGCGGAGCGGGGAAACTTCGCCTTTCATGTACAGCTGGCCAAACCTGGTTGTGCACTATATTCCGCATATTCTCAAGATAAATAGACAGTCCGGCCGAGTCTAGACTTTATTCAAGGCTAACATCAGACTAGCTAGCCGCGAACAGAGATAAGAAACGAGAATTGCCCTATGAGAGGCATCAACGTGGCTGGCTTCACTCTCTTTGCGGCACACTCCCAGAGCCGCGGATGCAGGCTTTTGTCTCCTTCGACCCCGCAGCGACATTGGACGTTGATGTTATTGGGAAATACATAGACTCTGATAATTACCATAGCCGACGCGGTTACTCAGTCATACAAAAAGGAAAGGGAAGCACCATATCAACAGCCTAACAAACAGCAGTGAAGGGGACGGTAATGGCACCAGCATCTATATGTATACCCCGAAGCCATGCAACAGCCCGCTTTAGTCTACTATGGCACATCGCTTTCAGCTCTCGTCTAAATCCTACTCTGTTCGCCTCCTAGCATATTGAAAAAAGCAAAAAGAATATGGAAAAGACAAGCGCAAGCAGATTCGACGCATACTCATTCTCTTCCTTTTCTGCTTTCTCGGGGCTGGCGTTCGATCCCCTCTTTTCTTTGGTCTGTTCCATGGATGAACAACAAGCCAACTAGCAAACAATGGTTCGTTTCGGTGTTGGTCTGGCTTCGCTTGTGGTCGAAGCGAGACGCAGCCACTGACAGGCGAACGCGGGCTAACTCTACTCTGTATAGTAAGTCGAACCCGTCATTATTTGCTCTGAAGAAGAGGAGAGTGGGATGTAACGAGTGATTCGGCTCGATATACTTACTAACTGGATGCTAGAACCTGCTTTGGGAGCTTTGCAGCTACCTTGACTTTGTTATCTTACGCCAGCCGGACTGGAATATCCGACTACTCGGGTAGGTCGAGCCCACATCGGTCTATCAAGTAGCGAGAATAGATGATATGTGAAAGTACTAGCGGCCAGAAGCCTATCAAAGCAAACCCGGCCGGTGTCACTCTATACAGGCCATGGCCGGAACTCTCATTGGGCGCCGACTCCAGATCCGTGAAAGTATTCGCAGCAAGTAGCGAGGAGGTATTCCACAAATCAGATGTTACTGGCAACGTTAGCCCAAACAATCGTACAAGAAGAGACGACGCGACAATGAAAGGCGAAGTACCGACGGCCATGATCCCAAGTAGAGCAATATGGAACGAATGGTTGGGCTGCTATATTCCGATCTAGCCAAGCCTTCTTCTGTCTTTTCCTTTCTCTCTCGACCCGGAAGGTAGATATTACTTGATTATGTAGACGGATGCTACTTCCCAGTTCGGATTCATGGTTGAGCTACACTACACTACCGAGACTAGACTTTTCTTTTTGTAGCCGGGCTACTTTGAAAGTGAAAGCATGACTTTTATGCTGCTATGCAAACAGATTATCCCTTCTGCTCCGAACTGCTATCCGCAGAAGAGCGTTTAGCCACGTCAGTATTGACGTTTTTCAGAGGCCTAAATCTTCCCATCTGGTATAAGGCTCGGTTATGATGGCTTAGCTGGCAGGCCATCTTGTAGCTGCTGCCACCTTATCGTCATCTGGCAGTCATTCCATGTAAGAATGACTACTAACTAGGTAAAGACCTAGTCCATGGGTTTAGTTATGCATACAGGTTCACCTAATCTTCAACGTAAGGGATATTTGACGTGTGACCTCATGTTTTGAGCACTCTTTGGCCCGGACAAGCACTAATACCCGGCTATTACAGATTACCTAATTAGGAAACCAAAAACTACTTTCCCAATATCTAGTTGTGGCAGATGAACATATATATACATGTTTCTTTCTCAGAGTGGCTCCCCTGGACATTACTGACCGTTCTTCATATAGATTTCACGATATGGTATGTCACAGTACATACGCCTAAAGATACTAGAAAAAGCACTGCTAGCCAGTCTTTCTGCGGCAAAGCGCATATTATATTGCTGTCTGATACAAAAACCAGGCCTGATGCAGCCACTGCAACTTAGGCTTGTTGACCGCTCTTGGTCTCGATACGCCCCTCCTCCCTCTTCACCCCCAAACGCAGTCACAGTCACAATAGCTAGGAAAGAGATCCGGAAGAAGCAGAGCTTGCACTATGGACAGAAAAAGATGCAATCTCTCATGCAGCTTGTTGATGCCGCTTAGTTCTTTTTCCCTCCTACTGTGACTCTAACGCTAGTATTTTTTTTTCCTTTTCTTCCTCTTCTGTACTTTTTATTTTGACAGCGAACGGTTGTCAAGGATTGGATAAATTTGTACAAATTCAATCACCAAAAGAAAAAAAGAAAAAAAGAACAAAAGAGAGAATGAGAAAATCATGTGTACACTGCAGGTAAAAACAAACGGGCCGCAGGATTTGCGGTGTTGACGTGTTCAAGTGACAAAACCCAAACAAGGAGAGAAAAGAAGTCGAAACAGAACTTAAGGCTTAAAATCGGTATGGGAAGGCCTAACAGGTCTCAAGACATATTTTCTTACCACCGCATCACTGTCTCGTGAGGCAATTCCGTAGCCTTTCTCAATTCGAGGGTTAGTCGGATCAGGCTGAAATACCAAGCAAGGGCTTAACCCAACTAACAACGTCTGTTTTCCATAGGTGTAAGTGAGTTCTAGCGTTTGTATGTATACATATATACAAACAAGAAGAAAACACTGCATAAAACCTAGATCCTAGCAAGACATTTAGTCACACTTCAATTTAAAAATTCAACCTCGATCGTGAGGGTTTTCCCTTTCCGCAACCTCTACACGTAAACCAACCTACTATGTTTCTAACACGATAGATCACGACAAATACCATCCAGCTTGACGCACCATTCAGAGTATAGCTTTTTTGGTTTTTATCTTCTATTCAGTGCTTCTCCATCACATTCGCTTACTATGAATACCACAACTATGTATTAGTAGCAAGGGGCATGATATTCACTGTATCTTGTCATTGGAACTACTTTATACAAATGAGCACTTTTCTCCCATATCTAATTATCCTGCCCTACATAGACAGACACAAACATATCCCTTAAGTATAAGTTCAATCGAACGACTAGAAGTTGAAAGTTGCTATTTCCGGGCTGTAACTCCGCCTACCTCCCCGTTTCTTAGTATCTCATGTTGTTACTCGATTACTCATACAAGCAAGCTTTATAAACTAAAACCAAAGCACAAAATAGCCTGTTTTCTGCTTGTTACCGAGAAGAGAAGCAATATACAGAGTTCATAGCCTAACTCCCCGGCCTAAACTATCTAAACACTCTCTTTATCTCCTCTATAATAATTCAGAGCACTGGCCTCTACAAATCTAGCAGTGAGTCGGGCATTTTGCTTCCTTGACTTAACCAACTCACAACTATTAGTTCGTAGTACAAATCAGACAAACTTGTCTTCCAGGCGTATCCCAGCAGAAGAAACTGCCGTTTCCCTCCACTACCTTTGTAACATTTTTGTTGTTCCTTTACACCACCTTTTGAGCAAGATTAAGACTAATACAAGCTTATTAGTTTATATCTTTCTTTCTATATGTACTAATATTCCGTTTCGTATAAAGTTGTTGGTTTATGGTGGAGGCAAGAATTTCATATTCGTCTCAGGCGAGGGAAAATCAGAAAAATCTTGTGAAAAATCTTCTTTTATACTTTCTTTTCTTTTCTCACTTCTCCCTAGGCTCGTTAACATAAATTATTTATGCATATCAGGCCCACCGCAAAACTCTTCGCCGTTTCTCCTTTCTCTTGAAGCAATGAAAGAAAAAAATATTCTATAAAACATCAGTATTTGACTAAACAATTCAGTGTGAATACTTTCTTTTGACCTTTTTTTCTTCTATATCTATCTTGTTGATATTGCTAGTATCATGTATCAACAAGTGGAATACTTGCATGTTGTCACACTGGTAGCTTATATTCCAAATCGCATACATATAAGTTGCAGAGAGGAGATTAACATAACACTTCTTGATACCACCTCGCAGCCGAAAAAACGGAGAGATACAATTTCTCTGTCTACTGAGCCTAGAGAGTATCAAAGCAAAAAGCCACATCAATATACTGAAGCCCCCCTTCTCAGGCAAAACTTATCCACTTACAAAGCAAATGAATCATCGCAAATGAGCAATTTGTTGCCATACAGCATATATGTGATTCGGTTTGATGCCTAGTCAACTAGGCATCACGCCCTTCGGCCTTTCTCACCAGTTAGTTTTTCCTTGGAGAATCTTGAGCTCTTAATTTATCTTAGTGTGATAAACCACGCAGGAACCATGCAAGTGTGGAAGCAGCGCTATACGACTCTGACAGCTCAACCCGGCCGCCCTAGCGAGGTCTAGTCGCCGTCCGCTGAGTTGCCCTTTAGTATGTTATTTCTTCAGTTGCCTGTTTGTTCTAGGAGATTTTCCACGTCTTTGGCCTAAAACGGATCCTAACCGGCCTTACTTGTATTAGTACTAGTATATCCATTTTAACTAGTATGTGACGGTTCCTGATATCCAACTATACTACTAATTTGCGATATATATTAGCATCTTGAATCACATATTGGCCGAAGCCCTTACTCCACAAACCCATTAGCATTAGTGCTTGTTTTCTCCAGCGGGCCGTTGCCATGCTTTATTGATCAGAGTTTTCACTCCGCTAGTGGTTCCAACAAGATGTAGAAGTGATAAATCACAACAATAATGATATGCCTCGCTCTCTTCTCTTTATTCTACGGGGAGCTATGCAACCAGGGATGTAATGTCTCTTTACCAAGCTATGTTGCTAGACATGGAAATCACATCGACCTAATCAGGCAACAAATGGTAAAGATCCTTTGGTTCGCTCCTCGCCCGTCTAGATTTGTAGTTGGGGATAGTCCTTTCATGGTTGTTGCCAGGCAAATAAAATTCTAGTCTATTTCATTAATCCTGTCTTTTCACTTATAGTATAAGTATCCCATAGGTTTATATCACATCCGTCACGTAGATTTAGGCGGTAAGTATCTAGACAGGCCAATGTCACTATAAGCTGTCTGTCTCGAATTCCACATCATATTCTTCTTTCTCCCTTTGTGATTCTAAACAGGGTAACAAGAGCTAGTTTTGTTGTCTAAGACAGCCTGCAGCAAAAGCAAGATGATCTACTAGGTCTTAGAAAGCCATGTGAGGCAGGTTTTTTAGTGCAAACAGCGTTCTAGAACGAAGCCGCCTTTTTGGCCTTAACATCTATCAAAAACCTCTTCCCTGTCGTCGATTGTGGGGACACCAAAAGACTCGCTTCACAGAGCCTCTGATTGGTCGTCGGTTCAATGGACTCAAAGAAGAAAAGACAGTGAAAAAAAACCCTCAAAACTAGCAAAACTATTTTCTTTCTTCTCGGCGCTAGAACCCTAAGCACATTTCTACCAACCTACTGCGGCTTTTTTTGTCATACTTTTCTAATCCTCTTGGTTTTCCTTGTTTTCTTTCTAGGCCGCCTTTATCCACTTATCCGCAGCTAGTCCTTAAGAAGAATACTAGACAATTGGTAGGCCATAAGTATATTAACGTCTACTTGACTCTCTACTGTATAAAACCATCAAGAAAAGAAGGAGCGCCGAACAAAAGATGGAACCCTTCCAGTATGAAAAGTGGGTCTCTAGAAAGACGCACTTGCCTAGTTGGCCGGTCCTCCTTCCACAGTTTGTCCGCCGGGCTTTGTCCGGCAAAGCTTTATTTTCTTGGTCACAACAACACCTATACCGGCGTCTGTTTTCTACCACATATTTCCTCGCTTAGACGAGAAAAACGCAGCATCATCCGTACGCCATGGTTTAACGGAATGGACCACCGCCACAGTAACTACTAGTTTTTCTTCTAGTACTACTTTTACTACGACATCAGATTCCATTCCTCCCCACTAACGCCCGTGGAGAAGAAAGAACCTTGGCTCGATATCTGTTAACACTCCGTCTAAGTTTGAGTATCTGCCCGGTCATAACGGCGTATGATCTGGTTTGATACCTTGATTGGAGCCTTTGCCTCGTTCTCCAGACGGGCCCAAATCGCCTCTTGTCGGCATATCAGTCCCCATGTGGCTAGTTCTTACCACATCTCCAGTAGATTCCATCTTCTCGCTATCTTGCACTCTTACACCAGCATGACGCTCTTCTACTTGTACCTACGCGAGGCTTTGAGATTCATGCTTACTTGAGCTTTAGAATGGACCCGAGGCGCCTATTTGTACATCTCATACTAACACGCAATCATACAATCCCATACTACTACTCTTGGCACTATGGCAATAAGCTTTTTTCTATCTAACTAGCTAACAGGACATGACAGCAATGCGGGCAGGGATCGAAGCCAACAAGAGGTGTGGGTGAGTAGATTATACAGTTGTAAGCTGGCTAATACGTATGTATAGGCTGGAATATCCACATTAGAGTCTCTGTAGGAACAGTACCAAGAGCAAGATCTCAAAGTGCATATAAGCTTACTTCCGGACATCATTATAAGCTTCCATTTGTTCACACACGCCCATATTGACGCCCGCAAGATCCGGTCACCATGGAAATACTCAAAAGGTGGTGTGTTGAGCAACTTCTGCAACTACATACATCCAAGACAAAACCAGGGATGACGTGGTAATGTGCAATCACTCATTTTAGACTTCAATAATGCGTCGTATAGGGTAATTCTAGGAAGAGAATAATGAGAATGGGTGGTAGCTTGACCATGGTATTATATCGTACTCGACTCTCAACGGTTAGTCGGCCTTTACTAACCCATCATCCGGCAAATATGATGAACTACGAGAACTGTCTATATACGCTTTAATTAGCGAGATATTGAAAAATGCAGAGTTGTAGAACTGCTTGAAGCCCGGTTGCGTGTGATGGTGCATGTTTGCGGCACAATAGGAAGTGATATCACGTCTAGCGTCATTGTTCATACAATATCTACATCACAATATCTACATTCACGGCCATATAACTTTAGTAGATTAGGCTAAACAGTCAGATACATACATTATTACTGTCCTTCAAGCAACGATGTGATCAGCACATCTATCTCAATAACTATTTTGTGCATGAAATACTGAGTAAGCACCTTCTTAATGTACAGCTCTATAAATCAACAGGGTTCTGTAAGTAATGATTGCATGTCCAATATACTCAATGCGATGTATAATTATGTATCGATAGAGTGCATAACTACTATGTAATCATGTACATGAGATATCTGCATGTATAACTCCTATGAGCAGCCCCACTCGGTCAGTTCAGCTTCTTTTCCATAGAGACGCCAAATATTATATACATACATTTTGTCCTCTTGGCCCACCCAATACACGGTCGTGTTCTATGCCAAAAATCTGTCTGCTCAAGCTAAGTGGTGTTTGGGGCGCTCTGGGTAGGCTGACCTTTGTGGTTCAGCTGATTCCGTTGGGCGTTCATCAACCCGATCTCGCATGCATTAGTTCAAGTAGCCATAAGTGCTTTATAATGCAAAGGTTTGGCTTATTAGTCACTTTATACCGAGCACCACAGCAACGCCAGCTTATACTGTCTATTGGTGGCAATTCTTCGGCCCGCTATCTAGATGGATACTTCTTCTCCAACAAACAAGCAAAAAGGAAAAAAAAAAAAGGAAAAATAGAAAGCTTCTAGAGCTTGCTGTCTGTGGCTTCCATTGCTTCGGCTTCTGCTTTGTATGATAGCCATCCCGACGGCAGATCTCAAAACACAGGTGGCGTCCATGCTGACAGTTATAGCGTTGACTATTGCATATGAAGAAGCTGTGGCTGTACAACAAGTCGAAAAACACGTTGTCAAAGACACTTGCCCGAAGGCATGTGGACATGTGGACATGTGGAAGAGCAGCACAGTTGTACGATAGCTAATGACAAACAAATCGGTAAATACCTTTCCTACTACTAGAATATTCCCACAGGCGGGGATGATGCCGCGGTGATACATGACTATAGAAAGCTCTCCCGGTGTTGTGTAAGATTCTTCCTCCTCTCTTTCTCATTCGCGCAGCCATCGTACATATAGGTGCGACTTGCCAACAAGCAACTCTCGCGGCAGTTTAGCAACTCGCCTAGAACAGCTCCATGTGGCGGAAGAAAGTAGCAAGGTACCAGCAGTTGATTCTCTCTTATGCAAGAACATATATCTTTTCATGTCGGATGCCGCACAATCCAAGTACTTGGTGCGTTGTTCTAAGTTGGCGGTCAAGAACTGATAGTAGGTTTACCCGCATAATACTACCAGCAGTGGCTTACTATATTACTTTTATGAGTATCGCTATTACTGTTATAGAGTGCATATGTGGAATGCAAATGTATACTGCTATCCATACTAATATGCACGTTCGTTTGAGAGAGCGCATATAAATAGCGGTGCTCCCGGCATATTAACATGCATCCATCCATCCATACATACGCGATGGTGGGGAAACATCGTCAGCATTGCAGCGAGCGCAACGGCAATCTGCAGTAAGGAAGACGCCGAAAAAGAAAGAAAGAAAAGGGAAAAGATCAAGATAACGCGGTAAGAATATCACTATTCTGAGTGTTGATGATAGCGGGTCGGAGGTCCGCTTATAAGTTTATACAGGTGACAATAGCCTGTATTTTTGTGTATTTTGACTACCTGGCTAACTACAAGTAACACAGCCAACAAGTCAGTCTGGCACTCGCAAAAATGGAGGGGCAGGTATTTTTCTCAGTAGCACCGATAGAAACTTCTTATTCCTACATATAAAAGAAGCATACTTACATATGTACATATATCTGTACATAAAATCCCACCTCAAGTCCATCTTGTCAACCCCGCAATACAAAGCGCTTCTCTCTCTTTCGGACTGTCAAGCCTTGCATCGTGGCATGTTTTTAGGAATCAAAGGATCTCCCAAACAACTGACCACATATCAAGACGTATTTATTGGCAAAGGACTCTCATGACGAGATACAGTCAAAATACCTCCCAAGGAATAGCATATAACGAAACCATAACAAATGTTCTGTATCTCAGTGGCCTGTCACTGTTGAGAAGTAGGTTGTCCTTCACCTTACATTGTATACTAGA
>RHLR01000881.1:0-12414 GCA_009806335.1 Davidsoniella australis
GGCCGGCAGGTGGTGGCGGGTAGCCGTTGGGCATGCCAGGACTGAAGGGTGTGCGGTTGCTGAGCGAGCGAGCCCGGGTCAGCTGGCTCTCGTGAGACATCTCGTCAGGGTAGCCGACGCTATTGCGGTGCTCTTTGGACGAATGATGTATGGACTGACGACGGGGGAGCTTGTCACGCTTCTTCTCCCGGGAGCGGGTTCGTTCTCGCTCGTATGAGGGCGTGCGGGGAGCATCACGGTCTCGATCTCTCCGGTCCCGTCTGGACGAGGCACGGCTCTGGTGGTGCTCGCGGCGCTGTTGTGTGCTGGTGCGGCGGGGAGACTCGCGGTCTGAGTCGCTGAGCGGCAGCTTGGACTTGCGGAGCTCGGCTTGTGGTGGGCTCCGGGGAGCAGAGGCGGTTACGCGGGTGCCAGGCATAATGGCTTCTGACTCGTCTTCGACCTCTTCGCAATAGGCTGGCTTCATTTGTGAAGTCATGGCTATGGAGGGAAGAAAAAGGGAAAATCAAAACAAGAACAAAAGTATATGAGAACTGGGCGGGAGTGGACTGGCTGGCTGGGCTGATTTGTATCAACGAAACTACCAGCAGGGGCAAAGGTCGGCGTAATAGTCGTCTTTACAGCAGTGGATGCAATAAATAACACAATAACAACAACTGTAGCAATAGCAGCAGCGGTGGCAGGCTTGGAAGGGGGGAAGAAAGACTGCCAGCTAACGGCAGGAAGATAGTAGGCTTCGAATGCAGAATCATAGACAAGCAATTGAAGGGTGTGTTCAGATAAAAAGAGGAGCAAACGAACGGAATGAAGTAGTGGGTAGGAAGGAAGCAAGAAAAGAAAAAAAGGTAGAGAAAAAGTAGAAGAGTAATTGATGTTGGCTTAGGCGGTGAAGAGGAGAGGAGGGGGTTCAGGCCATCGAAATACTATAGCGCAGCTCTTAATGGCCAGCAGCCCAATGCTTGCTCTAACAAGTCACTCAGAAGCTTGTCTCGCTGTGTTATTGTGCTAGGCCAGCAGGAAGAAGGCTTCCCAGGGTCTCTTGCTAGGGGGGGGGGGGGCAAGTGATAATCCTGGTTCTGGGTTGGATATATTTTTTTGCTCAGAGGTGGAGCAAACAACAAAGCAGCTAGTAATAAGCAGAGCAGAGAGCAGTATCAATTAAACGCTCCAATGTGAAGAAGAGAGTGTCTTCAAGAGTGAGGCGAGCAGATTATAGTGCGTTATGGATAGTATCGAAAGCAAGGCTTCAAAAGGTCTCGAAGAGCCAGCTCGGGCGTCTCGACTCCAACGGATGACTGAGAAAGTCGAGGTGGCAGTAGATAGTAGCAGCAGCAGCAGTAGTAGTAGTAATAGTAATAGCAGCAAAAAAGAATCAGCACAGAAAGAAGACAAGGCAACAGACAATGAAGACGGTGGATGGATTGAGCAATGCTTGCTTGCCTCGCTGGATGGTCGATCTGATCTGGACGGGGCTAGGCGTATGGGCCAAAGAGATTTTGCGAAAAGAAAATGTGCGTTGGAAATTCAGGGATCAAGGCTTAGAAGCGAATCTATGGCTGAGAAAAAAAAAGGGTTTTTTTTGAGGTAGCGGGAATGGAGGGAAAACTCGATGACGATGTTTTTGGCAGAAATTCGAGAGAACATAAATGGAGGGACGGAACTCTGACGATGGGCTATCCGTCCTTATAAACAATAACATCATCAGTTGCCGAAGTCTCGAGTATACATATAGTTATATCCAGATACATAATACGCTCTTACGTACCGACATATATACAGAGCCAATACCAATGCTGCCCTCTCGAAACAACAACCGCCCAATCCGTCTGGCTGCTCTCGCCATCGTAGCAACAGAGAAGAGAAACGAGGGGTGGGCGGGCTGTTTTGCCAGATAGCCCTGGTGCTGGATTCTAACTTGTCTTGTTCTCTTGTTCTCTTGTTCTCTTGTTCTTCTTCCTTCTCTTCCTCAGCCGCCTCGAGGCTCTTGACTAGCACGACCAACGATCTTGACACACTCGTCAAGCTACCCGAATTCCCCCAAATAGATTTCTAGCTAACCAATTGCCTGTGCTTCAAACACTTCAACATCGTAGGCGCAGCAGCTATAGAAGACGACGGCCCATCAATGGACAATAAAGGGCGTCAGAAACGGTCTCTGGCCCTGGCGCTTTCAGCCAAGTTTCCCCCCCCCCCCCCCCCCCCAGTACATCATGTATAGGAACCCACTCACACATCAACAAGGGCATACATATACTATTTTGTCTGTATTATGGTATGGTGGTATTATGTATATTCATTTACTTGGTTTGTTAGCATCAGCAACAGTTCTATTTTTGAAATCCTTAGGCTAGGCGGCCATACTGATCGGCTGGCTAGTGATGACAGGCCCAGCGCCACCTATTATAGTATACACATATACATACATACATACATACATACATATACATACATGATCTCACTAAGAGCTCTTCGTTTCTCTAGGGTCGGCTTCAAGGATGGCGATTCTTATCGGCTTCTGTGTTGGCACGACATGGTTGTGAAGTTTATTCTTTTTTTTTTCTAGATTATCTTTTTTAAACCCCTCCCGGCCACTATTGGCCTTTTTGAAAGCATGGGACACATATCCACCCACTCATTTGAAGCTTGGATAGAGACACTCGTAGTTGAGGTCTGGCCTAGCTACTTGTTGTCTGCATTATCTGCCGTCAAGAGAGAGGTTAGCCTCGATATTAGACTTGGTAACGGATAGCTTGCAATAATCACGAGAGAAGTAGTAAGTACGCAGAGCCCAGATTCCAGCCGGCTCAGAGATTGTCTCTCTTGTGCCTTGCCAGCTGGTCTATAGAATTTGCATCTGATACAACACGGGTCGTCATCGGCCAATGCCAGTCTTATTTTCTCTGGTGTGTCTTTAGTGTGTTCTGCTTCTTCTACAACCCCGTTAATCTTTGGTAATCTGTATGCATACATATATACAGTACTTGGTTCTGGTTAAGTGATGCTCAATCTATCTTAAAGACCTCACTGCCTCCATTAGACTGGGCTTTGTCGGCTTAGTCAAGAAAAGCTTATGTGTATGAACAAACATAGCTTTTTTATATATGCGCTGTGAGTCCAATTGTAGGGCTTCGTCGGCTAGTATTATAAAAGCACATTCTAGATCATGGGGCACGGCCGACTACCAAATTATTCATGTCACAGTATTTATCCTGATTATCAGGGTCGTCACGACGATACACTCCAAGTTTGCTCTTTACTGGTCAGTTGATACACAGCCATCGACAATGTCAACAATAAGTGCGATATCTACCCACTAATACTCTCTAGCCTTTCAACTCTCCGTAATTATGTAGAACTAGTTGATGATGCATCTTCACAATGGCAACGGCAAAATGTAACTACCCAGAGTGGCAATACTGGCCCCCGAACCATTAATCCAAGAACTATGGTCTACAAGGCTTTCACTATACAACTATTCTAACAATATCCTAGGGTTGGTCGATAGGGCAGACGAACTAGTGACATCTTAGCCCGATCCCATGAAAAGAGCCTAATTGTCTGTGACGGGTTGAGCCTTTAGTTGACTAAACAATAGCATTTAGTAGTTGGGTTTGTTTGTTGCCACAGGCTAGATTCCTTTGTTTCCCATAAGCTAGTGCTTAACTGATATTGGTTCTTCTAATAACTACATTGTTAGCATAATAATTTTGAAATATTCAATAAGCAAGCGTCCCTGGCTTTTTATCCGTATACAAAACAAAGTTGGATAACTAGCCATACTATTACTTGTCTTTTCAACACATTTTCTCTTTTATGGCTAGTTTTGATATGCCTATATACAAACATAGACATACCTTATCTCTTTGAAGCTCTCGTTGGCCGGAGTACAAGCACTATTTAGCTCCCCTCACCCCACCTCCTCCAGGACCGTCGTTATATACAATATATCGCACGTCGGGTATTAAGTGATAATCTGGGACGAATAGAAGAATAAAAGCTATGGCGTTTGAAGCAGCCAGGGGTAGTGCCTCTCATAAATTGTATTACTAAGATCTGACGTTTGGGAATTCAAGGACACGAAATATATCAAGTCATCCTTTGTGCTGTTGATCTAGCCTACCCAGCTGTTATATCGTGATCCTATCTATTTCTGGCCAACACATCTACACGATGAAGAACACTGGGCCATGAAATCGAGGTGGCCAACAATAGGAAATATGGGAAGGAAGAATAGTTGTGTTACTTACGAGATCACATGTATAGACGAATATTTCATTAGATAACAGCACGCGGTATGACAGTAGTCTGGCAATAAGACTTTTCGATATTGATACAAGTACTTTAACTAGTTATAGTTAGATGTATTAGCCGGAGTTAAGACCGATCAAAAGCAAATGGATTCTTATTCTTCAGGCTGTCTTTGATTAGAGAGGCAAAAGGCAAAATTGACAAAAAAGAAACGCAACCGTTAAATAAAATGGAACGGTCACACACGTAACTGTTAATAATAACTAGTATCAGAATGCCTAAGCCTGTACTAAACCGACTGGCCATAGATAATACAATGGCCTGATTTGAGGCCCGTTGAAATGCCTCTGAGTTGTGAAAGTTGAGGCCAGCACGCATAGGCTGTAGAATTTGTTCACGTAGTCTAATAAAATATTCCAAGCAAGCAGATTATTCTATGCTTCGAGCATAGTAAACCAGCAAAAAGAAAAGAACAGGAAAATAGCAAGTAAATAGCTCGCTTGTGCATTTCTGCCCAAGAGCATACGATATAACTGAGACTCTGTTTTTTTTTTCTTCCTTTTTTTTTTAATTTATTTTTTTACCAATCGATGTTGAAGGAAGAGGAGGAGTTGGGTATCAATGGGCATGGCAAATAGAAAAATAAAAGAAAAAAGGATAGGAAAAATAGTTCGCTAAGTAAAGAAAAAAAAGAATCAGCACATTCCATTCCATGTAATTTACCCTTTTTGGTCAGTTTCTTACAACAGTAAAAACAAAATGCATTCGCTATATTTTTCATGTTAATATTTTTTGTTTTATTCTAGTCAGTCTCCAAAATACCGTAACTCGACAACTAAATATTGAAGAAGAGCAGTATTACTCAACGCATTTCCTAGCTTAGAAGCTCGGGAACTATTAGTATGAATTATAAGAAAAAAAACACAGAAGTCGAGCTTCTTCTTTTTTTCCAGTTTGTCTAAAGTGACATGTTCTCGATAAAAAAAAAGAAGAGAAGCTCTGACTTAACTAGGCCATTATTTTCTAGACTTGATACACGTTTATGTCGGGAGCTATTTTGGTGCTTTTATTTTATTTTATTTTTATTTTTTTAATATTCTCTCTGCGGATAAAGATAAAGCTAAAGTCGCAACCTGGAAGATCGACAATATGCGCGATATAGTCGTAAATCGGACCAAGAAAATCAAGCATTTACTTCCTATTATCAGACTTTTATTTCTTCTTCCGACACATCTTCTTCTTCTCCTCTTCTGAAGCGATACAAACAAAATTCGAAACTACCCTCCTTCCATTTCTTGGGTGCTAAAAGGAGTGTCCGGAGGGTTACAATGGGCCCGGACGTGCCAGAAGATCACCCATACATCATGGTAGAATTTCATTCTAGTCGTGCTTAATGAGGCCAGGAGAGGGGAAAGCGTAGAAGAAGAAGAAAGAAGAGGAGAGGGAAAAGAATAGGCCATACCATACAGCTTTGTCTGGATATAGCTTTATGCTTTGAAAGCTCGTGCTTTTTTTTTTTTCCTCCTAGGGTATACAACGTCGTAGACAGGGAGGGAGAATGACAAGCATGGAGATGAAGCCTCGTTCACATTTAAGCATATAGAAGAAGGCGTCCCTAGAAAGAGGGGAAGCAGATGACAGAAAATGCCACTATCCGTTTCTTTGCCTTTCTACCACTCATGGCTTCTTCTCTTCGACTATCACTTGCAAGTTCTTGCCTTAACCCTTGAGCAACAGCGGAGATCTCGGCAACTTCCTTGTGTAGTCGTACCTCTATTTTCTCAGTATATTAGCATTTGTATTTGTTGCTATCTTTGGAAGACCATGTTAAGCAAAGAATATCCCTCCTTCTGCCTGACAAGATGAGCGTCTGCCACTCATGGTTGTTTATGCATTAACGATTGACGATTCTCAGCAGTTGTTTGTTAATATCTATGGTAGTCTCTCCTGTTTGGAGCGTCTTCTCTCTCTCTCTCTCTCTCTCTCTCTGTCTTTCTCTCTCTCCAAGTTCTTGGGTTTGTGCGCATGTGACCGACTACATCATCCCACATTCGTCACCACACGATAACTTGCGAAATCTAGACTTTGTTTGTTTACATTTGTGATCTGAGGTAGTTTAGTTGCTTATCGGTATTCCATCCTAGCTACCAAGGCAAGTCGTAGCTACATACATATTATTAGTGTAGTCAAAGTCATGCGCCTGGGAAGGAATCCCGTGGCTGCATTTCCATAGTAGCGGAGCAAGGGAACAGATGTGATGTGATTGTACATAGTCTTATGTACATAAAGACACTGTATAAAGAAAGTACATGTACAAATATGGTACTATGTATCTTGCTGGTTGTTTATCTAGTGAAATCAGCGCGGCTTAGTCTAGTAGCGAATGAGAGGCTTTGTGTTGACTAGGAAAATAAACTAACCGTGCTAGCTGTTGGCTGATTTTTCTATCTGTAGAACAACGCTGTAAGATTATCCGTCAGATTTTATTAAAGCCTGCAGACGTGGGGGATGTGAAAGCTAAAGTGAGTGTTAGGATAATTCTGTATTTTCGCCTTGTTTTTTTTTTGGCTTATCATTGAACACAGAACGGTAATGAACCTCAATGCAATGATGAGATGACTGTCTCGGGCATTTTCTACCCAAATATGGTTTACTTCAAAGGCTTAGATATAAAAAGATATCATGAGCCCGTTTATTGTTAGCTGAGTATGTTGCATGAAGAATCTTGAATATGCTAGTAGTACGTTGCCATTGTTAACAAGCACATTGAAGAGCAACGACTGTACTAGACTCAGCCACTAGCGAACCCCTCAATGAACATGTCAAGCACCGACGATCAGTCAAGGGAGTTCGTATAGCAGCAGCAGAGAATCCTTGCCTCCGCAATTTACTCTTCACTATGTTATACTGTTTATAGATATACAACTATGGACACAATACACTGATGTTATCGTAGTAGCTTATAACTGAGCAACAGGCAATTGTAGAATTGTAGACTGCTCAATACTAGAGACATGGCATTTCTCTCTTTGCGAACGAACCCCTGTGCCCGCCTGAGATTTCCCCCATGTCTTGCCTGCCCTTTAGAAATCCCACGCTAGCTTTAGAACGTCTTTTCTACGTCTATTTGGAGGGCAGACAGACGATTTCAACAAGTTGCAATATTGCTGTTGCATTGTTAATGCTTTGGCTTCATCTTGGCTTCAGTTCTTGGTGAGTGACATGATTTCGGGGGGTTTCTGCTTCTACAGCTGGATAACTCATCATTTAAGCTTCTTACTCTATAATAAGACGAGAATAAATATGCAATAGATCAACTAACTGGCTACACCTTCTCGCTCTTGATTTGTCGTTTGGCGGCTTAGACGGGGAATCGTGGAATAAAACCCAGCAGAATCGCATAAATCGCTTCACCGCCTTTTTGCCCGCCTTACCATGTTGAAGCTCAACCCCCAAAAGATCACAAGACAAAAAAAAAGTAAGGAAGTTACTTTTACTAGCCAACCTTGCGTAGGATTTTGGACCTGAAAACCTTTGGATCTGAAATGGTTCCCTTTCCACTACTTTCTGTATTTTTACCACTTGCTTTGTTTACTTTCTCGGCTCTGCTCTCCCCAGCCACCGATATGCAACGCCTTCCTCTCTCTATATCTTACTGTCACATCCATATACATATTACATGGCATGGCATGGCATGGCATGGCATAACATGGCGTAGAATGGCAGCTTCCAGGCACTTTACATGTGCGTAACTAACCCATGTATTCATGTATTCATGTATTCATGTTCATGTACAGGTACTTGAAGGTACGTAGACAAGCTACAAAATGTGCTCATTCCGCTGGTCAACAGTCGACAAGCTATCGTCAGACTAGGCCAACATTCACTCAACCCAAGGTATCACTACATTAATGCTGGTTACCGACAATAGAGCGTTCTTGTCCTGATAAGGGCGGTGAGAAGAAGTATTGCCGTGTGGAATACGTAGAACACTGAGCTGTTTGGCAATATCATGATTGTCTGAGTTCATATGTCTTGCCGGCCCGACAAAAGAAATAAGAGCTATAAAGTGTATAAAGTGTATAAAGTGAAGCAACTTGGCTAGCCACAGTCGTTACCAAACAGTAACCAGTAATTTTTGGTATAACCGGTTGTAGTGCTATTCCTACTATTATCACTGTTTCTCTCCTCGACGAGCACGACAGATCCGAGACGCTGTTTCTTGTCTCTCCATGAACAACTCACGACAACATAATTTGTCGTTACAGTCTGACAACTTGGAAACGAGGCTGACTAGAAACCGGCTAATAGAGAAAGTTCACCAACTAAATCGAGCCACTAGGTATAGTTGTATGTGTTTGTGTGGGGACAAACGGAAGGAGAAAGTTAACAGAAGGGAGAAACACGAAAACAAAGAAACTATATCTCCTCCTCGGTTGTCCTTTTGCTTCCGATTCCGATTGTCCCAGAAGCTATGGGCATAACAAGATATATGCATATATGGACCAAAGTTGCCCCATAACCAGTTCCGTTCTGTATGTGGTTCGTCGCTCATAGTTCATATCAGTTGTGTACGACTTAGTTTACGTAGATGATGAACTCTATATTATGTAGCTAGTAGCTTTTCTCTCCCCCCTTAACAAAACAAAACATATCTATGTACAGATATGAGTTCCTGAACGAGGCGACTTGATCATGAGTTTACCCCACATTCATGCGGCCATTCCGAAAGGCTCATATCATAGCACACTATAATGACTGGGTAACCTAAGGTCAAAGCATTACTGATAAACTTTTAATGTCTGTATATGTAAGCACATTCACATGGCCATTACCTTGTCTATCTCTGGTCTAATTGTGATGCACATTTAGAAATTCTACCGTATCCGGCCTGATCCGGTCTGATCCGGTGTTAACTTGGTCACTATGTATTATGTCCGACAAGCATCCAAGTCCTGGACAGATCTGAGTTCGTAGTTTGACTATACATCTCGTATTGTTCAGTAGTATGTATAATGTAACACGGCCGTGGTATACCAACACATCTATTAGTGATTGGCATCAAGTGACGATCGGTAGAAAAAAGAATGTGTAGATACGAAAGATGGCGTGACGGAACTGGACTGTAGATAAACGACCTCATTAAAACCAGGCAAATTCACATATATTGGCTACTCGTAATTGAAGATAGACATCATACACGTGTACACATATATGTATGCAAATTTATGCTTCAACCAGACTTGACGAATCTAGCGAATCTATCATTGCAAGTTGTATTTCTCTAGAAGCAACTGACAAGTAATCGTGTCAGATACATAGACTTATCAAACATACCACTAGATGTATATGTACAACTCGCTCGTTTCATGCTGCTGACATCATCATCGACGTGCCAGCTAGCTCTGCCTTGCAGTGCATATGCGAGTAGCTCGTAGCGGAAATTTCATCGAAGTGAAGAATGACTAGTGATTGGATATATTACTGTAAACAATTACAAAATCATACTCCTTCTCCCCTTATTTTTTTTTTCAAAAGTTTGGTTGGATTAGGCCGTTGTACATGTGCCTATCGGCAGATAGACAAGCCTATCTATGGGATGTGGAAGAATGGGCCACGAGTTGAAATACTAAGAGTAGCATCGTTACGAGTTGATTAAGAAGGTTTCCACTTTGACATAAGCGAAGACATCTTAGGCTGCGACTCAATATTATATACATGAACTAGTAGTTTACCTGTCGTTTGTTTGCTAATTTGATGTTGGGCACTGTTATCATAATCGCACAGAAACCCCACATCTCGTGATCAGGCCTCGTCCGTTCATACACTACTTGCTCAGTTCATATAGCTGATACAAGTTCACTCCAGAGTAGAAAGTAGTGCGCAGACTCTATTCCTGTGTAATTAAACACGTTATGCAACCGATAATAGAGTTACGGCCGTCGTTAACATCCATGATGATATAACTTCCAATAGATAACTACATGCTTGTGACACCATAGCTTGAGAAGTTGGATATCACACAATTAAACTCGAAGTCGACTAATGTTAGTATTTTCGATCTTTAGGCTGTCACAAATATAGCGTAGTATATATATGGGCTATATGTATCGAGGGATGTGTGCTAGAATAGATGGCCGTATCTGTAACTCAAGAACTGAGTTCCAACTTCACGGTGCGACTGTAACTACGGATTGTTTCCGCGGCCGTAGCCTTAGATAGATAGCTATAGTTATACATCAAAGAACTGAAAGATAGTATTCATTTTCTGGATAGCATATGGGACTATAGTTATCCAACTATGTTGATCTCCGCTTACGTGACAAACGATTCTTCGCAGCTTCATATGAACTCTAGTAGTAATCTACAATATATGTCTAGAATAAAAGATATATACCTATGGCTTTATTTCCCTTTGAATTTATTTGTATATTGAATCTATAAATTACTAATATCTAGTGTTTTAGGGGAACACCTTGAAACTGTAATCTATTCTCTTCATCTCATGATACCCTGATGATTAACCCTAACCCACAGCGTCCGCTCTCATTATTTCTAGACAAACATGGACTTTTCGTTATACATTGAATTCAATTTCTAGATTCTTGATTTGTATTTTGTTTGTAAGTTTCCCCGCCAATTTGCAATTCAAGGTGTCCATCAAGGTTTCTCCATACAAAACGAGATCGGCTGGGGAGAAATGGAATCTTAATCCTTATCGCCTCATGCTCTCTTAAAGACCGAACTAACATACTAGTTGTAAGTCTACTTCCTACTAATCTGATTCGCGACCTTTTGCTAAAAAAGAACTCATCGTTTCAGTTCCTACTACTTCATCAGGGTGACTGGTTAGACTTAGTGCAGTTTTTCAACCTGCCATCCCGGAATATATCGACAATCTAGATAAAGGATTCCAAAGGTTAGTCCAAGATACCACTCAACTACAATCTAATGTTCGTCGTTGTATCTTTAGAGAGGTTTTCAAAGATTCTGCAATGTCGCAGTTGTTAAGCCCGAGAACTTGGGAGACGGTCTACAAGTAAGGGAAGCTACAGATACAATCACGCATAGAGTCATAGCATTTACATAGCCAGTGAGCCCGTGTCTCCGTCTTTTTTCTTCTCAGCAAGATGTGAATCTGTGATCCTTAAAGTGTGGTCCATGGTTTCTCGCCACTAGGCACTAGGACGGGAAGTGCCCGTTAAATTACAGTCTTGCCACAAGGTCATCGTAGGTTATAACATGTGCATAACGCCGTCAGTCTCGTTTGTACTGTTCGGTAGAAGTACAATGTGGAGAAAAGAAAGATTTCGAACCGCGTCACGGAACGGCGAGGCAAAGAATGGTTACATACAGCTCTCTGTGCTATATACAATAAAGACAAGACGTCTTCCAGCCTGTGTGACTGAGTACAAATGGGCACTGCACGTGATCGTGACCAAGTTGATTGCCTCTGTGAAAAATGACACAGCTCCTCGGGGTAAATAAATAATGCAAGCAAACATTGACTAATGATTTTTGAGGCCCTGCCTTGTTTCATTGTGGGTTGGGTTAATGCACAAGAAAGCATGGAAGATATGTCGATTTTTAGGCTGTACTTAGGCTGTATGTACCTGAGTGAGACCTAGAAGAAGATGTTCTGTCAATGATGTCATCTAACCGTCAGGCTCATCTTCTCCACATTGCTCGAGCCATCGCATATACTCTTTATATATATATATATTACAACAAAGTGAGTGAGAAGAGAAAAGGCGGGCCATTGTACTCCCATGAGCTTTCTCTTCTTGGGTGTTCTTACTGCTGCCCAGCCCTATCAGCGACTAGGATCAGTAACTAGGGAGCATAAAAGCACGTACCAGGCTATGTACCCTGAGGAAGAAGTGGATAAGCATTGATTAGGGCACGTATGCTGGATCGGATACGTCCTACATCATAGTACATAAAAAAAGGATGAGGGGGAAGCATACTATTCCACACACAAGAACAGACAAAACGTAGTCTCCATGACCAAGAATATGTTATATGAACTCAGTATTAGTATATCCGGCACCATCGGTGACACTTTTGACGGACGGAGATATTGGAGATCCATGTGTTGTTTTTTTACCCTCAATGATTCTATTTTCTGATAACTGTTGCAAGATCGACAGACTCAAGAAGGAGAAG
>RHLR01000882.1:0-12411 GCA_009806335.1 Davidsoniella australis
ATTGCTCAGATTAGTCTGGCATCCATCCCTTTCATAGTAGCAACACCTGCATCTCCTTCTAAAACAAAACATAACGAAAAGAAAACCCCCAAAATAAAATAGAGAAAACAAAATACTAATAAAAACGGTTCCTCTATATGGGATACTAACAGGATTTTTTATTTCTTGTCTCCATGCTCCCATGTTGTAGTAGGACCTGCATAAGCACGTTCCACAACTGTCATCTCTCTAATAAGCAACATGTCAAATTAATAACTTCTCAGAAAAAAGACTTTCAAGTCTTCTTAGTAACTTCGTAACAAGGTTGGGACAATAGCCAAGTATAGCAGCTGACTACTCCTCTCTCTTTTCATCTTCGTCCTTAGGGTCTAGTCTACCTTTGCCTTGTCTAGGCTTTTAGGGTTCCTATGCTGTTGACTTTGATATTACTATTACCTTTGACTTCTACTTGACCTTTACCATTAACTTTACGAGAACGAGAACAGTAAAGGGTGAGAGAGAGGATGACTGGGGAGGAAAGCATGTGATTCTGTACGGGCCAGAGGTCGGAAACCTTCCGGAAGATCGACCATTTGGCTATCGAGAACTCTATCCTTCACCCGCAACATTGGAGCCCTCCCGAAACGGAGTGCAACAGACCTTGTGGCCTGTGTGATCCATAATATAGAGAAGAACTGGATCGAGCGAAAGGTCTGTACTCTGGTGACCATAGATATCAAAGGAGCCTTTGACTCCATTCTCCCCAGTAGGCTCCAATGCCGCCTCAAGACTGGCCCCCAAACTTGATAAAATGGGTAGGCTCCTTTGTCACAAACAGAAAATGCCGACTTCAACTCGTCTTTGATGCCGAGATAGTGGGTGCCCTGAATGGCCTGAAATTGGCCCGTCAGGCTCCATGCACACATCTCGAAAAGAACTCATGTTGTTCTTGACAACCAAGCAGCATATGCTTGCCTCTTTCCCGGCTCCGCACTAACAGACACCAGCCAAGCCCTGATCTTAGAATTCCACTCTCTGGCCCGAACTTGGCCGGATAGACGATGGTGTCGCCATGTTAAAGCTGGACAAGTTACCCCGATCTGGGTCCCTAGACACATTGGTATACCTGGCAATGAGATAGCAGATACTCTGCCAAGGAAGGTGCTACTTTACCTTCACCTCCAAACTTGCCTCCCTCCATCACTCATGCCAAATGAGCTGCTCAGAGTCGGCTTCAGGAGGAGTACACCGACTGATGGACATCCTCTGCCCCGACAACTTATAAGGACCTCAGGACCCTTTGAACTGTCTCTCCCAAGGAAGACACTGGGCCGGCTGCTGGCCGCCCGATCACATCTCGGAGATTTTGTGGACTACCACCTTCGCCTATACCATGCAAACATTACAGAGTCATGTTCTTGTGGGGAAAAGAAGGACCCACTACACTTCTTCTTCTGCTGGAAGGGCAAACGTCTATCAAAGGTTTTCTCACAGAGACCGTTGTACATCACCATAGAACACCTTATTCACACAACAAGGGGTCATTGACTTTGACAAATTCATCAAGGAGACAAACCTCTTTGTAGACATATGCCCCTAACCTTTAGGAGGACTAAGGGGGAAGTTAGCCAGGTTAGCGCTGCTCCTACCCCCTCCGACGTCCTCATCGAATATCATTAATCCGTTTCATTGCTCGTTTCTGTTTTCTGTTTTTCTGTTGTAATTTTCTGGACCTCTATTATGAGAGCTTTTTGAGGGCTATTAGGGTCTCTCGACGTCTAACGATCCACTAAGGTCGGATCCACGTGATCCAAATAAAGACGAAAAATGATAAATAAATACAGCTAACTTACATCGAAGGACACTATTGCGTAAATATTTATATAAGCTAAATCAGCCTCATTGAAACACTAAAATCCCTTTTTCGACCTTTACAAAATCTGACAAATCGGGTTTTCAACTAATTTTTTCCATCTATTCCTAGAGATCATCATCATTCAAATTCCAAAACATACCGTTTATAGCGTATAAAATAAACCGATATTAAACCTGTATATGGGTATCTAGCCGAACTTCCGAATTTACACTCTTTATATTGTCATGATATCATGGACATTGAACACTTCAAAGACATCATTATTTGAACAAATACCGATGACTCGGTTTTAGTGGCTTGTGCAAAAGGACTGCCTTATTTATTTCTGCAAATAACAGATAATGACTTAAAACATATTGTAATTGTAAAGTTTCTTACATTTTGACATATATATACCGGATTCCTCGGAAACTCAGGCACACAACTGTCATTATTGATACATATTTTCATCAAGTATATATATATATATATGTATATGTAGGGCTATATTAGCCTTGAATAGGAGACTGTTTACAAAACTTCGCAACAGTGCAATGTGACGTGATTTAGCAAGGACTGCTGACAGGCCGAGAAAATATTGTTCCGTAGATCGCAGTAAGACTGACTACCTTCAGCAATTCAAGCTACACAGCAAGAAGTAAAGGAGTGAAGAAGTAAATGAAAGAGGGTAGATTATGTGGTACCAGGTTGATTGGAAAGGCAACTTAGTCAGATCAAAGTCAAAGGACGGCTTTAACAAATGATGTCCCAGTTTAAGTGGTACGTTGCAAACGATCCGAAATTCAAATGACATCACGACTTGACCGAAACTACACCTTGCATCCTATTGCCAGAAAAGATATGTGATAAATCGAGGGTTGACAAGGCTATGCCATATTCTACTAGCTTATGAAGCTAAGCGAGGACAAGAAATGTGCTCTTTAGGTTGGCGCTCTGGTTATTGCCCTTTTTCAGCAAGGTTCGCTTGAGGAAGACACCCCACGCAGAGGGAGTGGCATAGCCTCTGGTGAACTGGACGGCGATAACTCGGATAATTGGGCAGCATATTCCGATCTCATCAATTGGACGAAACCATCCGATGTCTTTGGCAGTCTAGAATGCGAAATGTAATTCCAGTCCAGTAACTCAGACATCACCGAATCTTCTGGTACAGGCAACTCGGATGCATCGGAGAACAAGAGATACACACACTCGCAAAAGACCGCCCGTTCCGGTGTGGGACGGAACGAAGGGTCATATCCAACTAATGGGAAGCGGTAGTTGTAGATATACGCGATGATACAAGCCCAGATCAGTACCGGCCGGACCTGGCGTATAGATGCCATGGAACGTGGGCCAGATTGTGGGATGAAATCAAGACTCGGGCGGCGACCATACGAGTTTGTCTTGATATGATTAACAATAGCCTGTATCTGGCCTCTTAGCAAAGATAGACAAACCACGTGACCGTTTGGCGCCTGTGGTCTCTCGGGGATAAATTCATGGAGGAAAAGAATAGACGCAAGTCTTGGTACAGGCGAGACTAGGTCAAGAAGCTCATAAAGTCTCTCTGGAGCACATGCGGGCGGCACAGGAGGCGGAGGAGAAAGATTTGTTGCTGGGGGAACTGGGACCGATGAGTTGGATGGGACTACGGTTGATACCATAACTTCCGGCGAGGCCGAAGCCATAGATGTTTGACTTGGCGTCATTAGGCTACCAGCTTGGATTTGAGAAAATGAGCAGTGATCTCTAAGTGATATGGGATATTTGACAAGCTCATAGAGTACGAAGAACCACTCGTCAACAAAGTTATGAGGATCGAAGAGAACCTTTCGAGGAGGCGCATTCTTCGATATCATAATAGCATTGCCGAACACGACAAGGTTCTGGACCGCACGAACAACGCAAGGCAGAACACCAGCAGTCGATAGACACTTATGCGTTACTTGGCGTAGCCTATCACGCTCTTCTGGTGGAATGATGGTCGATATATCTGGATACAACCGAGGGTAGTCCAAGTATGGCGCGAAGCCAGTAGTGGCAGCACCCAAAGCGTCAGATCTATTATGGTTATGTTAGTGGACTGGGTTTTCCTGGCGTGGAGTAAGTATGGATGAAGCCTTACCTTCTTAGCTTGTGGACGAGATACCAGTCCATAGACTGTGAGTTGATACCACCATACGAAGCGACAAGCTTCTTCAGGCCATTCATATGGATATGCCAATCATCATAGTGGCCGGTGAAACGCTAACATGTGAGATTAGTTTCGGAACTAGGACGAATAGTAAGAAAGAATACTTACACCGATGATAGCCATAGAAGCGATACATTCCAAGACGTACGGCCGAGCACGCATTGCTGCCTCATCACCGCCCTTGAGGCCTTCGCCAACAAGAGCACACATACGGCTAAGATAAAATGATAGCGAAGTCAGTGCCTGTGGTGGGTTCATACCGCGGCAATGCATCTCGACCAGTACACTTGATATGACTACTGTGTGTAGCTTGCCTAGATCCTTGGCTACGCTCTCAAAGAATTCAGATGCCCGCAGCGGATTATGCGTCAACATATCTTCCATGGGATACATGCTAATGGGCATACTTGCTAGGTATAGTTGGAAAAGGATTTTGTGGTTGTCGCTGGCCTTGATATGGACAGGCAGTTGACGCCATACTGGTGCGTGATAGGTAGATGGTGTTGGATATGGCGAAAATGGCGCAAAGTTGCTGACGTTGTCCAACTGGCGGGCTTGGAGTAGAGATGCAAGAACCTGTTGATAGCCCTGGTCAGAGGGGCGATTCTTGTTGCGTTCTGATGCCGATGAACGGTTTTGATGAGGCAACGTGACACTGAAGCTGCCAAAGCCCTTGTTGTACTGTTGAACTTGCATATTGGAAGATGTGGCGGCGGCAGCGGCGGCAGCGGCAGCGGCAGCGGCAGATTTCTTCTTCGTCTTTTTGGTGACTATTAGGTCAGTTTCCGGAATGCCAGTGGCTGGCTCAATGCGTTTAGCCCGAGCGCGTGCGATCTTTTCGGCAGCGGTGACGGGTTTCTTTTCATCTACTCGCATCGTGACCGATCGCGATGATGGGATGGCAAGCACTGGGGCCACATGATTGAAATTGGGTTCTTCTAATGGTGGCACGGGCACCTGTGCTGTGATGGCGGAAGCAGAGATCGAAAAGACAGAGAAGGCACCACCAGCTGCTGCTGTAACAGCGTCGTCCGGTGCTGAAGAGGATGATAATGACGACAAGCCCACCGTTGATTTTGCTGCCGATTGTGCTGGTTTTTGATTGCCGGTGGCAGCAGAAGAGGGCCCTGCAGCAGCGGCCGCCTTATTGGCTTTGTAAGTTGGCACGGAATTAACAAAGCAGAGGTCTCCATGCCGGGTCTTAGACACCTGCATGCCCTTCTTGGACGACACAAGTTCGCCATTCTCGACAAAGTAGTCCATGGCACAAAGGCGAAACCGCCACGGCAAGACAAGGAAGAGTCTGGCAAGACAGGAACGCGTGCGAATATGGTAGCTGTACGGAGTGTCAAGAGGACTGGCCAGTAGAACAGCTGAGCGGACAGCTAAGTGAACGGCTGGGCTTAGGGCCGAGTGGTGTCAAAACTGATGGTGGGCCAGGCCAATGGTCCAGCAAATAGACTTTACTAGGGGTGACGGTTGATGGAAATGGGGTGATAATGAACTGTACGGTTGAAGGGAGGGCTTTCTCCAAGAAAAAATATTTAAAATAAAGATAAAATGCAAGAAAGCGCGTGTTTCCCTCTGCTATGGTGTACCGCTGATTAACGATGATTGGGTCGAAGGGAGAGGTTGACGGGCCAAATGAGTGGGCGTAGTTCAATCGGCCGATGTGCGTGTAGTGGCAGAAACTGAAGTAAAGCAGAGCAAAATAAGAGAGTGTGGAAACCAACCGGGGTGACTGCGTCGAACTAAAGAATAGAATAGAATGCCAATAAGTGCGGATGACGGGGTGGCTTGTCTTGTATTTTGTTTCGTGTACCTGGGATTAAAAACAACTCGAGCAGGCTAAGACGGATAGGCTTTGTTGTTCTCTAATATTCTCTAATACCGAGTCAGTCGGTGACAGCAAAATCAGGAGCAGGAGTAGAAAGAAGAAGAAGAAGAAGAAGAAGAAGAAGAAGCCAAGCCAAGCCAAGCCAAGCCAAACCCCAAATACTGGTGGTAGTCACTGGCTACTATTTTGATATGCTAGGACAGCGATCTAGGATCCAAGACGCCGGGTCAACTAAATCCCGTGTGAAATTTACTACATTGAGCCAAAACTAGAGACGATAAGCCGTAGTCGAGACAATTCTCGGTAAATTTTTATTATTTTTTGATGCGTTGTGAAGAAGATACTAGCGATCGGATTATATGGTGACGCTGTATTTTGATAGCCTAGAACCTTCTTAGGGGAGGCGGGGAGCACGCCAAACAAGTAAACAAGTGTGTCCGTATTTGTATTTTGTTTCTTGCTTCCTTTTTTTCTCGGTGTGTCCCCCAAATAATAACGGTAAGGCTGGCTGGCTTCTGGAAGGCTAAGTGTTGTAAGAGTGTGCGAATCTGGACTAAATCTGCGAGGAGAGCGATCAAGAAGAGATTAGATTAAAGATAGATAAGATGCAGATCTGGCGTCGGGAATTTGAGGCTGGCGATAAAATGAAACAAGGCTTGGTTGGATATTGAGCGAATGAATGTTTGTTTGTGTGTGGATGAGAGTTGAAATTTCAGTGAGATTCTATTAGGGCCCAGCCTTGTTGCAGATTCCAGTTTGGGAGTTGAGAAATCGAAAGCGGGAGTTTCCAGTTAGCAAATAAGAAAAACCCAAGACAAAGCTACAGCAAGAACCCAAAAGAAGTAGAAAAACCTCGTCTTCGAAAATAGCAATATCGCACGCCAAAACTGGACAGACAAAGCCAAACGGCAGGTGCAAGATGAGGGAAAGAATCAAATCTGGGAAACATGAACCGTTCCTTCCTTCCTAGGACCATGGTGTATTGCTAGAGTAGCTGCCGGCATCAACCTCCAGTGCTAATGGGACTTTTCATGCAAGTAGGAAAAGAAGAATAAAATGCTACTATAAGACCAGGAGCAAGGCCCCTCCCGACTGTCTCTTTTTTTCTTTTTCTTTTTCATGCTTCCTTCGTTCAGCGTTGGTCTGTGTTGGGGCGTGCCTTACCTTGCTTTTAGTACGCGGCGCTATTGTCAGCGAGCAAGTATCTATCTTGACGACCAGAGAGAACAAGACCTGGCCGCTCAGTAGATTCTTATTCTTAGCTTTCACAATCTTAGCTGTCTGTGGTGAGTAGAGTAGAGGTTACAAAGGCGCTAATATACATGTGAAAGCTAATGTATGTAATATGATGTACACGTTATATATTGAGTTGCCCTATGCTGTACACATATCACAATGTATACTTGTAGACGTATCCAAGCGATCTAGGATATGCCGATCGCGTAATATGGGTGGCCAGCCTAAGATCTAGAGGGAAGCAAGAACGTTACAGGCGAGCAATAAATCCCCGAGAGCCAAAATCACGACTTGGACCAACAGCTCTAGAACGTCAGTTACCGATTCCCCCTGTACTCTACTCGAGATTCTGATGTGACATTTTTGATTGTTGTCTTACCCTATTGTCATGTCGTCCTTGTCTTCTCATGTCCTTTCTTTGTTATGCTGCATACATAACGACTAAATATTGGCCATCACATCATCAGCGCCCTTCATACACATCAGCAAAGTACTAATACAGGGAGAATCTAGAGTGCCATCGAGACCCGGAACCCTGGAATCAACAAAGCCTTTCAGTGTCTTGTTTTTTCCACTGTACCAACTCCCACATTTTCTGTTTGAACAAAGGATGCTTTTATTGCTGCATTGAGGCCTAACTAGGAAACATTGCCTAATCAGGCCGCGTATTGGGCCGCTTTTTTTTTTTTACCGTGACATCTACTATCATTGTAGCAATCACGGATTGGAATTAAGGACAAATCCACATCCCGATCACTGATTCAATGACGTTATTTTCTTTCCTCCTTCTTTCTTGTTCCTTCGCCCCCCCCCCTTGAACTTATATAGATCTGGCAGTTGACGATTTGTTTCCTTCTTCTTCATTCCACCACCCGCCAGCAAATCACACCAACTCAACCCAAACCAAAGGTGATAAACAATTTACCTACACGGGATCTCGCTAATTAGAGCCAGCAGATATGGAAGCGAGCAGATGCGATAACCAGAAAGGAATCTAAATCTAAATCTAAATCTAAACAAACATTTCCTATCTAGTTCAAACTCATTTCATGATTTGCTGGCCAAATTAGCCCCCAAATTGCAACTCAAAGATTTTAGGCGTGGCTCCGTATCTTGATCGAGCACAAATCGGGTTGGCTTCTCATCATAGTGTTAGTCTTGGATCTACTTGGCATTCTTTGTGTTCTTTGTGACTATCGATCCGTGGGATAGTATAGCTGTACAGATATATAATATATATATATATTAGTAGCAATTCCCAGTATATTTCTAGCCTACCAGCAAGATTAGTCCCGTTGTCGTACTGTCGCCGGGCGTTTTTCTTTCGTTTACCCCCCACTTTTCCAAAAGACTACATCGGCATATTGGTAATTGAATGGGTTCAAATACTAATTGTAATAGCTGCATGCCGGGCCCTTTTTGCTTCATTTCTCTTGTCTCCCATTTCTCTTCTCGCTATAGTAGTATGTATCTGTATTCAATATCATCTCATCTCAGCCACTACCGAAACGAAAGACGAAGATAATGTACCGGAGGCGAAGCAGGGAAACCAGCGCTTAATAAGCTAGTCAGCTGTATTTGTTTTGGGAATCATCTTCGATATTCGCGGTGTTTTCTCTTATAGTCTTACTGTCGACGCTTCCTCTTAACGCTTCCTGTTCTTCCTTCTATGGCTCTTGTTTCTACTTCTTCGATACAAGCCATGCAGGATACCCCCATGCTAAACTACATTGAGCTTTATGCAGAAGTCGCTTCTCCATATTAGACTTAGCCTGGCCGCAACAAGCAGCCATCAAAATTCCATATGAAGAACCATGCATAACTTTGCCCGTTAGTCCCGAATCCAAAGTCCTCAAACAATCGCTGCAACTCTATCGCCATCTGTTAGTGTATTGGTATCAGTAGAAGAAGGGCCATCATCACATATCGCTTCCTAAACAAGTAGTTAGCATGTATCATGGAGCCCGATATATAAGAACATGATCGGAGATTTAGACGGCCCCGACAATCCGTTACATTCATAATTTAGCTGTAGGTAGAGGCACATTTATAGCTTTATGAACGAGTTCTCGAAAGGACTTACAGATGATGTTAATCATGTGATTCTGTCATTTTCGAGAAGTCACATACAGATATATATAATTTACAAAAAAAAATATGACTTCAAGGTCATCTTTATACACATTTCTGTTTCTTTCATATCTAGAGATTTTGTTGTTATCAGTCTGCATATGCATAAGAAAAAAATCACACCAGCTAAAATCACGCCATCTTTCATATCAGACCAGACAAATATTCGAACGAAAGGGAAGAATAATCATGATAAATATGGTAAATATCAGATTAATGCTAGCCACGCGGCAGTTCACAAGGAGTATCGTAAAAAATGAAAATGAATCACAAATTAGTATAAAGATACCCAATAGCATAACAAGAAATCCGCTTCATGTTAGAACTTAGCTCCACTTTCTTCGTGATGTCAAGTAGGGAAGGAATGACTTACTAAGCCATAAGCCACAGCTCGGTGATAAACATTAGACCAACAACATATCCGACATTCAAAACGAAGAAGCGAGCGTCTATTTCCCGCTCTATTCAAAGCGACAGAGCAGGCTAGCGCAACATATATAGTCTATCTTATAGTCGATCTACTCTTTATCGATATCATCATATTAACACCATGTTCCTCCCTGCTATCATTATTGCCGTCATTGCGCTGGCGGTGTATTGGCAGCCCGGAGCAAAAGCTCCCGTGCGCGCTCCGCTACCGGCCTTGCGAGAAGATATGCTTGCTATTCCGGGCATCAACGACACGATTGGATGTGCGCCGGACACGTATTCCATTCACATATACTCAAAAGAGCCACTCGTCATCTACGTTGAAAACTTCCTCTCCGAGGCTGAACGAGCCCACCTTCTTGATATTAGGTAGATATCCGATCCGTTTTGAGATCCCTGACTTTTTTTTTCTCTTTCATGTGTCACAAAGCGACATAACCCCATCCTTATTACCCTAAAATATGCCGAACTTTGTTCTTTTTGTTCTTTTAGGGACTTCGCAGTCGTTGTCTCACGGCCTATCTATCTTCACATTTCATGTCACACAATAAGACACTGTGCTTTGCCAAGAAGGAAGGAGCCGGCTGACGCCACAACGCCTTCCCCTCCCTAAATAGTTCCCACCCATATCCTTTGTGTAGCTATGGCATATCTACCTATCTACTGTGCAACTTAGCCAACCTTTGTTACCTTATCATCTCTCATATCCATCTCTTACATCAATCTGCCTCTTGATAAGCTGACATGTTGTATTTACTTCTCCTTCTTGTAGCGAATCTCTCTTCCAGCCATCTACCATCACCCACAATGGCGCCACCACTCAAATTGACCCTTCCATACGTATCTCGGAAGTCGCTGTGCTACCACGTGACGCCACCGTACGCTGCATCGAAGCGCGCGCGCGCGCCTTCCAGGGCTGGCGCCGCGACCTATGGATTGAGAGGCTGCGTACTCAGCGTTACGAGCCTGGAGGTCACTACGGTATGCACTTTGATTGGAGCACGGGTGCGGGCGGCTGGGGCCGTGTGAGTAGCTTCATGGTATGGGCGGACACGAGTTCTGATATCGAGGGCGGCGGTACTGAGTTTCCGTATATGCCACGCGCAGAGGTGCGCAGTGGGAGTAGTTTTTGGTGTAAATTCATCGAGTGTCATGCCTCATTTGGGCTAGAAACAACTGCAGCTCGGGCAACTGGCCAAAGTGGACAACAGGAACTAAAAAGAAAAGAAGAAGATGCAGCAGAAGCCGCAACGGCCAGTGTCGATTTAGGCTCTGAGTCAGATTCTGACGATAGTGGCAAGGAAGCACCACTAGAAGGCGTCATCTTCAAACCTATCCCTAGAAACGCTGTCTTCTGGGAGAATTTCCGAGCTGATGGTTCCGGGAAAGGATATCAGGAGACATTCCATGCAGGACTTCCAGTCAAAAAAGGAACCAAGGTCGGCCTGAACATCTGGACCTGGGGTGCCCTAGAGTAGAAAGAAGAAATGACGCAGAGATCAAAGAACATTTGACGGTGGTTTATCTTTATTGTTATCAGAATAATGTTTCGAGTAATTATTGGTAGAGTGTTCTAGACTCCAGGATTTCTTTTCTAGATCTCGTGATGTTGTCATATGAATCTATTGTATCTGATACATAACGCACCATCAAGACTCATTAATATTTGTGACACAATCATTGCGTGAATTAATGACATAGAATAGGTGAGTACCATGGCTATCTACATATACACATTATGTGAATACACTATCAACTCAACCTTCGACGACATTGACAATTGGAGGTTTACAAAGATTACAAATTATATCAAGGTCTCTTTGACTTCCCAACAGAATACTGACAGGCAACCCATATCGATATTTCTCGCCCCCATCACTTTAAGATATATTGGAACTTTGAACAGAGAATAAATAGAAGAAATGACGGCCTTGCCAACTCTCGTTTTCCCATGGATGAGAACCAAAAATCAAGAACCAAGCCCGTACCAAATTTATAAATTTGCCAAGAGAAGAGAAAAAGAAAGAACAAACATGGGTTTCAAATTTCGGTGAAGACATATAGTATCATACTAAAAATTTAAGCAACGAAGGAAAGAAAGAATGAGAATGAAGGGAAAGGGACATTGTACTACTTATGTACTATCAATATAAATAATATATGATTCTACCTAGAATATCAAATATATGGATAAACTAGTATGTGCCACGTCAAAATCATGGTTCGGTTCGGCTAACTAAACGAAAATAGATAAGAATTAAAGAGATTATTGTTCATCATATATACATGTCAGAATATGCACGTTTAATGATATGCAAGAGTAGGCCTCTTTTTGGTATTAAAACGTTTTTGAAAAAGAAGTATAAAAACAAACAGATAAACATGGAAAAACACGTTTAAAGTGTACACTATTAAGAAAGACACGGTCTTGTTTGGTTCACATAAATATATAGAAGTCGTGTTTCTAAGACTGTAAATAAGAAAAAGGATAAGGAGATTTTCATACAAAACTCATCTACTTATTTTCTTTTGTTTCTTTTGTCTATTCTATTGAAGTACATAAATTATACAAATATGTTCGACTATTAACTAAATGAATCAAAGTTATTAAGAAAAAAAAAGTCCTTTCGACAAAAAGGCCGAAATTTAAATAAACCTTTTCCCCCCTCATTCTATTCCTCCCTTGATAGATACAAAGGTCTATCCAATCTCGATATATTATATTCAATCTTTCGTTCGGGGGGGGGG
>RHLR01000883.1:0-12394 GCA_009806335.1 Davidsoniella australis
GTCGATTCTTCTCTTTCATGTTCCATCTGTCGTCGGTTTTCTTCTCTTTCATGTTCCATCTGGCGTTTGTTTTCGGCTTCACGATGTCGCGCTTCTTCATCGTGGCGTCGGATTTCTTCTTGCAGGCGTTGTAAATCGTCTACTGTCGAATATGGAGCTACTAGATCTGCATTGGATTTTGCATCCACTGTGGTTTTTATTTTTGTTGTAGCTTCAACAATCTATGGTTGATAATTGTCAGTTATATATTATTGTATAACTTTGACTTGCTATCCTACCTCTTGCTTTCTCTCTTCCATTGCGAATTTCGATATTCAAATCAAATGTTGTGTTTAGTTGGTTATAGATGATATATGAAGCGAGAAATCTCAGGAAAAGAAATGTAAAGAAATGTATATTTGGAGTTTGTAAGACTAAATGGTGTGGGATATTCTTGTATTATAGTTGACGGGACAGAAAATTGATGGAAGTATAAATGTGCCAGAAGAAAACAAAAATATTTTAATAGTTGAGTTATTTGTAGCTTATCTTCTAATTAGCAAATCATAAAATCATAAAATGCTGTGGTTTTATTTAACTATAAGCTATTGCAGCTTACTTACTTCTTTACTACAGAACATTACCCACTAGATTGCTTTCATACAGATAGTTGGAATCATATCAGCTTGTTAGGCTTCAGTTAGGCTTCAATTAGGCTTCAGTTAGGCTTCAGTTAGGCACCAGTTAGGCAATATTTGCTAAAAGCTTAGCGATACACACTTGATAGGTAGCTTGCAACCCACCTCACCTGTGGTTTATTTGAAATGACTTGCAAATTTTACAGGTGTGAAAAAAATACTTCATGTTACGAAATAATAATGTACTAGCACTCATTCTTTTCTCATGCTTAACACTAGAGCTGCTAGCTGGTAAAGTCTTACTTTTGTTTATATTCTATAACTTTTATTAACGGGGGAGTTGGACCAATAAAATTGGACACGGTTCCCATCACCTTGAGGGATATGTGCACATTGTCTATCTACTAACTACTTGTGTACCTCTACTTGTGAAAAACAAATTCCATTAGTGCTCTGCACCAAATCCGTGTATGCATCAACTTGGTGTTTTTCGTGATCATATCAAAAGGGCCAAGCTACCTTCAACCATGTAAACAACAAGGTGGTCATAACAACCGTCTTTCTGCTGTGCAGGAGACTTATTTGATCAATTATGTTGAGTTTTTTTTTTATCAAAATTGGCCTCCTCCTCACTCGTTTGATGCTTAAAAATGTCGCGAGCAAGGAAATGAAGTGATGTTGGTGTTTTCCAGCCAGTGAAATTAGTACCATTAATCCACATAATTTGTACTTAAACTCTGCTATCCAACAGATATTAATTGTACCTATTACCACGGAAACATTTCATGACCCTAATATAATATATATTCAATACTGTCTAATTTACGACGTATCACTAAGTACATCTATCTCATGCCAAGTCGTCGATAACTTTCTGCCACTTCTTTCTCACTGCCAAACCTCTCTCTTTCTCTAGACATTCTGTAGTAGTAATCTTAAGTGCCTGGCGATCTTCATCTTCTAGTTCCCCAAACAGCCCCTTCTTCCACACAGACACAACTGCTTCTAGCGCAGCCACCCGCGCCAAACGCTGTGTCTCCGTCCCGACCTCAGGAGTATCCAGATCTAGCGTTGCTAACAAATCTCGTGCTACCGAAAAGCTTCCGTGCGGGCAAGCGCAGATATTACCGACAGACTTGGATATATTTTTGCCCACAAGTAGCTCACTAATGGAAGTGTACCACACCTTACGGCGCATCAGGGCTAGATCGGCATTGTCAGTGTATGGCTTGACTGCATCTACTATAGCAGAGACAACGGCGAAGGGATCATGGGCCATTGCCGTCCGGTTATAGCCACATGCAATAGCCTGCAGTGCGCTTGCTGCTGCCTCGGCTCTGAGAACTTCATACTCACGGTCGGTAGATATATTTTTCTTATTACCAGAATCGACGTCCATAGCATCTCCATCGCCACCATTCTCGCTATCGGCAGATATATAGTCGTCAAGAGTGGTCTTTGCAATGACTGTGATGTCATCATACATCGTTAGGTCGTCTCGAGTAGCCGCAAACTTCCACAGTGCTGTAAGTGCCGGTCCCTTGTAGGCGATGTTGTTTCTCTTAGCCTCCCTAAGGGCAATCTTCTTCTGTTGTGCAGCAACGGCAATGTCGGCAATCCATTTGGAACGAGATTTTTCAACAAACACAGGAAACGATTCAAGCAGCTTCTCTTTGCCGGGAAAAGATTTGAGGGCCAAAGTTTTATCTAGAACAGGCCAGACAAGGTCGATGTTAGGACCTGAGATTTGGCCAGTGGCCTCGGAAACTTTGGAGAGAGACGTGATAAGCTCAGCAACGGCAAAGGCACCTGTATGGTGCATACTCCACTTCGAAGTCTCTAGAGCCTTATTCACTAGGTCGATAACTTCGGAGACATAACGAGCGACTGTGCGGCTACTGCCGGCGTAGTTGCTCCAGATAGTCGAGAAAATAGTCCGGGAATACTCATCGATGTCGTGGCTAGCAAAGAAGACGAAGGGCAGAAGGATTGTTTCCATTGCTGTGAACTGGTCTGCTGATGTCTTGGCGAGGGCAACAACGGCATCAGCAACCTTTTGCCGGCGCTTCTCATCCTCCGCGTTGAAGTAGCTGTCGATCAACTTATCACAAAACTTCTTCTTTGCGTTGGGCCCTGCAACACGCATTCCGTACGCAGCTGCACGAGCATAGGACTTACTAACCTCGTCGTTGCTATCGAAGAGGTGCTTGAAGATTAGCGTAAGAAGCTTGCCAGCCATAGGCTTGATATCCATAGCATGACGCATGAATAGCGTGCTCAATACTCTGCCACAACCAATCTTTGTCGGCATTCCGATAGCAGACTTGATTGTCGCTTCGAGGTGAGGGTATAAAGCTTCAATTGTGGCAGTATCAGCAAAACGAAGGCATTCATCGATGGCCTCGGCAAGCGGCGATGTGTTGACAAAGGCTGCTCGTTTCTTATCCAAACGCTCCTTGGTGTCGGCGTTGACACGCTGGTAAGCATACGCAACTACGTCGGGCTCAATTGTGCTAAGAAGACCTAGAATATGCGGCACAATCTTAGGTATATAAGGACGAAGATTCTTCCCACCCTTACGACACACATCCATTAGCGTCAAGGTTGAGAACATCTTGACATCTTCGACTGAGCTGTCAGTACCCTTATCCGAGAGCAAGAAGTCTAAAGCCTGTCTCATCATGGCTTTCGTTGATGTGTTCTCGGTCGAGTTCTCTAGGGTGTGAATCAGGGTTTTGGATAGCGTGATACATAGCGCTAGAGCTGCTTTACGCACGCTTCCCTTGACATCGTCGATAACCTTCAAGGCAACAGTCCAGAGTTGTCCATAGTATCTTTCATACTGCGTGAACTGGCGTCCTTGAATCAGATCAGAGATTGCTGCACAGCTAGCTTGTCTGACACGCCACTCCTTTCCAAGGATACTCTTCAGTAAATCCTCCATAATGAGGTTGAACTGTTTGTCTAGAACCACAGATGGCTCCTTGACCATGGCCTTCCAGATGTCGTCCATTGACCGCTGAACATTGGTGTTTGGATCAAAGCGGTAACGGTAGAGCTTAGGGTACAGTTTAGGGTTGACTTCGGTGTCTGAAAGAATGTTGCTGAGACCAAAACGACCAAAGGCAGAGCGTGTCGACCAAGTAGCAGCATTTGAAGCTAGAGACATAAACTTATAGACAAGCGTTTGGTCACCGACTTCTGATGCTAAATTGACGATATCCTTGTATGAAGTGACAGATTGGCCATCACCGGTGGGAAGCGCTCCAGGTTCGAAGAGCTCGGTATCTTGGTCAACCTTCATGCGCGTACCACTGCCGGTGAAAGCGCCTACAAGATCTTCGACAAGTCTAGCACGAAGCTCTTCATCGCCCTTCTCGTATACTAGCGTCAAACCGCGAGATGCCGTCTCTTGCACCAAATCTTCACGAGCGCTGAGCAGTCTCATGAAAGAAGCCTGAGCTTCACGCAATTTCTCGTAGACTTCGGGGACATGCGAACAATACTGGACAAGACTGAATAGCCAGATACCAGACGCTTTGAGAAGAGAAGGCTTAGTAGCCTTGGTGTCGTCGATAAGCTTCTTGAGTGCCGATTCCAACAGAATGACGCGTCTGCCTGTTTGATAGTCTGTGTTTTCCGAATCAACATTGAGAATGAGCTTGACAGAATCTGCCTCCCAGCCAACTACAGTTGCGGCGATAGCTTCGCCAATGGCGAAGTGTACCTCTACTTGCTTGAGTTCGTAAAGCGAGAAGAGTTTTTCGAGAACTAAGGCAACAATCTCGTCTTGCTTCGCATCTGTTGAATCCAGGCCAAGAGTAAGGCGACCCAGGCATGTGATAGCCTTTTCGTTGCCCTTCTTTGCATAGACCATCAGCTTATCAATCACCTGTATGATGTTGTTCGCCCCGGAAATAGATGGTATGAACAGCTTTGCAGTCCATAGGTTTTGGAGTGACTCCAAAATAGCATCCAATGTAGAATCACTTGAAAGCTTACTATCCCCATTTAATAAGAACTGCACAGGTGATACAAGTTCCTTTTTAGGTGTCGAAATACCGTAAAACACAAGTCTTGAGAGAAGATGGCCGTATGTGATCAAGCCGCCCTCAATCATAACGAGTTGGTGGGCTGTGTTGGGGTCATCGGCGAGGGAAAGCAATGAGGTGACATAAGCAATATCTTCCTCTGAACCAGACTCGGATTTCACCGGATGGGCAGCAACTATACCATAAAGTTCTGCGGCAAGTACTCGGATTTCCTTGCATGGCGAAAGTAGTACTGGACGTAAGTCGGATGTTTGGAACTGATCGAGGACCGCGCTGACAATAGCATAAGGGCATATAGATGCGACCTGAATGGCATGGCTCAAGCATGCTTCAACAAGTGGCTCAGATTTACCGTTCAGTACTCCTGCCAGTGCGTTAGAAAGTAGAGAGGATGCGGCCTCGAAATTCTCTGGCAGGGCCAGATATGATGTCACCACGCGACGGGTCTTCAAATCAGTCCGAAGCAGAGACTGAAGATTCTGGGACCAGCCAAGCTCTATCTTGACTTCATCTTCAAGAGCCTGTAGCATCATCATCTGCATAGTGACCCTGATTGCTTCAGGGTAAGCATTGGATTTATTACCGCTGAAGTTACCACCAGTAAGATTGTCGCGTTCTGCCATATCAACATCTCCATCGGTCGTACTAGACGATAATGAGCCCTGGTCACCAAAAAAGAAAGAGACCATTAGTTTCCACTCTGGCAGGTCTTTAATCGAAGGCTCCTTTGAGGAGTAAGTTGAAGCTATCCAAGGGTCCAAGCCCTTTTCGCCTTCTTCTTGCACCTCATTGCCGTCGTCCTCCTCGCCTGATAGAGCCAGGATATCGATCCAGCGAGCCTGGACACTCGAGAATGGAAGGCAACGGTTTGCCCACTTGACAACTACATGGCGAACACTGCGTTGTATAGGCTCTTCCAATGGCTTCTCCATATATGAAACGAGCATTCTGATGAAATTCTGTTTTTCGGTGTCTGATATATCATCATCAGCTTTGAAAGATGTGCTCAGCATGGAAAGCGCACCTTCAATGTCAACGATAGTCTCGGGGGCGGTTTCTTCGGATAGGGACTGGAATAGCCAGTTTGCAAGAGAAAGCTTTTCGTCAAAGGAGAAATGGCTAGCCTTGCCAAGAATTCCGATGATTTCGTAGGCAAATGTTCTCAATTCAATATCAGGGCCAAATGCCATGAGGGCACTCGGCCATCCCATATTGACGATGAAATCTTTAAGAAGCTCGACGATCTTGGGGCCAATTAGAAAAGGGCCTTTTGAAGGACCAACAGCAGCAGCGAACTTGATGTATTCGAACAAAGCGCGATGAAGCTTTTGTCTTTCTAGAGCACTCATATGCACCTTGGCCTGCGTCGGTTGAGATTCGCCATTCTCAATGCCTAGATCGCGCTCGACGGCCTTCACTATGCGGTCTGTCATGGTGGTTGAGATGTCGGATTGCAGCAGAAGAGAAAGTATACGAGTTCGGCAGGAGTGATCATGGGCCAAGTGCGTATCCCACAACGCCCGTGCTAACTTTTCATCCTCATAGTTGACACTGCTTCTCTTCAGGAGGTCGTTGCCCAGACTAGACACATGTGAGTCGCTCACTACCGAGGCATATAGCGCGGGAATAAGTCTCTCGGAATCTTCGAAGATGCTGCTAGATAGTAGCTGCATGACGCCCGTTTTCAACTTAGATATGTACTGGTAAGGCTGTTCCATATCTTTGTGCCAGGGTCGTAGAAATTCCAGGTCTTCACGACTTATGCGGTTTAACATGACCACATTTTCCTCGGTCCTCTGCCCTTGAACGGGCATCTTAATCAGAAGTACAAGACCAAGCCATTTCGTGAGAGTTTCAGCATGCTCTTTGGTGAACCCCAATTTCTCCCGAAGTGCTTTATCTTCCTTAGTACCACGGGTAGGAAACTTGACGTCTGGTAGAATCCTGAGCAAGAAGTTGAATAGGATAGATTGAATGTCGGTTTGCTTTTCCTGGACTACGGCTGTAATTAGCTGTTCAAATAGCTCATTGCACTGAATTGGCGATAAACGCGGCAAACTATGGCGTATGAACGAGATATCTAGCCGTTTTAGAACACCGCTCTCCGTTTTAGTCAGCTGTTCCAAGAGAACAGGAACTTTCAAGACAATTCTAGTTAGAAGATGTTAGCGACCTTTCATGCAGAAGTCCCTCTAGTAATGCCTGTACAAAGAGGACATAGAAAGGGAAATATTATTTCTTACTTTGGTGGCTGCAGAAAAGTGCCGAGTTTCTGAGAAAACTGGATTACTCGAGTGCGCACCTGGGCATCATCGCTTGTAGCTTTCAGAAGAAAAGGAGCCAGATATTTATCCAGAAGCGACTGTAGCTTTTCCTCATCATTGGCAACTTTCAAAATCATAAACTCCACCTTGCGTACAAGCTTGAGCTCAGCTGATTCTTCAGCCATTGTGATTTTGAAGTATAGCAAGATCGATAGACAGAATAGCTAGATTATTATATGTGCTTGAATGAAAAGAAGAAGAAAAATACACAGGAGACTGTCAATATGGCGGGTTCCTCAAAGACGGCCAAGCTAAGCCGTTGTAATTGTCGTATGCTAAAGTCAAGGAAGCTTGCGGTAAATCTGAATGGAGTAGTCCAAACCCAGTTCAAGTGGGGGAAGCAAGTCAGGGATGGATTCTATGGGTTTTAATCCGAAAAGAGCACGAGAACCTGGCCAGGGTTGTGAGTTTGTTTGTTGATTGTTGTTTAGCCTACTACGCTTTGGTGCGACCGTAATTCTAAGCTATAGTTGCAGCTTTTAGTCAGACTCGGTCTTTTTTAGACTCAATCGATAGCTTAATGCAGATAATCCGGAATAATTGACAAATGAAGTTCGACTAGATAATAATATGAGTATAGGAGTAGATGGAGACGTTATAAGATACAAGGCATACATATGCTGTGTCGGAAAAGACCTGCCAATTGAAGAAGCAAAAAGCCGAGAAATAAGTAGGTCTGATATTCCGGATTTCCAACAGACAGGTCAGATAGTCCTGAGCCAGATCGCTTGATACTATTTGCCTCTATATTCGTGAAAATCATACGAGGCGAAGAAAAAAGGACTGGTTTGACTGACCACAAATGCAAGTAGTCAAAAGCAAAGCCGGATATGCGGGTTTTTATCAAAGAGATGACTATTCAAAGAGTCTTAGGTTTAGCAACAGATATCCAGAATCGATTATGACTCTGAAAAGAAGTTTTCATCAGACTAAGAAATTAGAGAGAAAAGAAAATAAAGAAAATAAGGAGAATCAACGTCACTAAAAACAAAAGACCGAATATGAAGGTACGTTCTTATTTTAGTTGTTGCTGTCACAGACTAAGCTTATGAACTTTGCAACTGCCTAGAATTAATTTAGCATCCAATTTGCGTACGTATGTAACTTTCGGATGTTTCTTCCTGTTGCTTTGACAGAATTTCTCGCCAAATATATTGAAATGGTGTCATTACTAATCAACTAGTTATTTCTATCACTTTTTCGCTATATTACTAGTTATTGGGAGTTCAACTAATATTACACTAAGATGTTTTCTTTTCTAGCATTCATTTTCTCTCCATCCGAATTTTAAATGCTAGTGAATCCATATGTCGTCATTTCATTTCATTTCTCCTATAAATACATATGTATCAGCTCATATCATGTACCATCAAACTAAGCGTATACTTTCCATAGCTCAGTTCCCGCTTTCTCCTAATATAGTGTTGATTCATAAAGTCAACTAATAAATCTTTGAATCGGATACTAGGGTTAGCGACTTTAACTCTGTGACGTATTAATTTACATAAATACATGTATATCTAGACTATCATTTAGTTGTACACATTATATCGATATTGAAATATGTAAATTTATTAGATGAGAAGAGTAATTGTATTATTATCGTTATTTGCACATTTAGAACAATAAATTGTTCTGTTTGATGCTATACTTTTTTATCCAGCATCCCATGTCTATCATTAATCTCTATGTTTCATTATATAATCCCATCGCCCAATATCTTCCAACCTGATACCTTTGAGAATAGCGCTATGTACTATGAACCTCTTGTCTAAAGGCCATTAAGACTAGCCTGCTGGTGATGCACCTGCTGTTGTTGTTGCTGTTGTTGTTGCTGCTGCTGCTGAGCTACAGCTGCAGCTTCCTCCTCGTCTAAGGGCTCGACTCTTACTAGGATTTCTTCAAGCAACCCCTCTAAAAAGGTGCCGACGTCACGACCCATTCCAACCGGCTCTGCCTTGTCATAATGGTCAATCTCCTTACAGACATGCGCCAATTTATAGACAAGTTTCCGGAGTTTTTCATGCGAAGCTTCAGCTCGTTGCTGTCGTGGCGTCACCTGTGCCGAAGGGCGGAATGCTTGCTGTAGACAAATTTGCCGACGTTTCAGTGCTTCTTCCAGCGCTGGGAAAATGACGTCGTTGAGCGCATCTAGCTCACCATTTGGTGGTGGGGGTGCTGGTGTGGGAAATGAGGACGGTGCCTGCAAATCTGATGGAGGTAGCTGAGTCTTAGACTGCAAACCATAGGAAGAGCCACCACTGTTTCTATGTGGCAGAGGAGTGATAGGGGTTATGTCACGGGATTTTTGTCGATGTAGCTGGTGCTGCGGTAGTTGTTGGAGTGCTGGTGACTGTGGAGGAGCTGGATGACCACGATACGGCGGAATCTCTGGAAGATGCATAGGACTAGCTCTACTGGATCGTGATGATGATGGGATCTGCGGTAGTACATGAGAGAAGGATGACTGAATTGGCGTTGAGGGCTGCGCTTGGTGGGCTCTTGGGTTCACTTGGTGAGATGAGTTCTGTGCTTCGGATCTACTAGAATGCAGAGGAACTGGTGGCGGCTGTTGATCATGATGATGATTCGAAGGTTGGATAGCAGAGGCCAGGTTCATCTTTCCAAGATCTCGCTGAAGCTCTTCCTGAAGTACTCTGTCGTAATCAGGTGACTGGTGCATAGAAGGGGTACCGGTGCGACTACTACGTGTTGGCGTCTCAATTCTAGTGGGAGGCTGTACGGTGACTCGGGTAGGTGAGGGGAGGGCCTGGTACTGGTAGGCCTTTGTTGGCGAGCCTGCAGAGGGGACAAGGACTGGTGGCAGAGGCTTTCTCTGAGGTGAATTTTGTTTGAGGGTTCCATCAACCTTGACGGTGTCTGAAGATCCGAGGTCGTAGTCCCTCATCTTACTAGGACTAGATGCACGTGGCCTCTCTCCAAAGTCGAAGCCATCATCCTGCTCGACGGTTCTAGCAGACCGAGAGTTTGTGGCTGCGTCACCCATAGTATTGAGGCCGGGCCTGTGGACAAGGTTGCCGCGGTCACTAACCAGGCGGACAGTTCCAAAATCCCACATGTCCTCGTTGATCGGATTGCGATGCACGGCCACGTTTTCCTCGGCATTATCTGCCAAGTCATCATCGTCCGTCTTATGCGTAGCGGCGTAACGGGTGTAGCGCTCAATAAGCTCTGTTAAGTACGATGTCTTCTTGGCTTTCTTGATGAAGGGATGTCGTAGAAGTTCCCGTGCTGTTGGTCTATCCTTGGGGTCACGTTTTAAACAGGACTCGATGAAGTCTTTGAACGTTTTGCTAAAGTTGCCCTCTAGTCTTGGTGGTGGGTTCTTTGGGATAAGGAATAGCACCTTCATGGGGTGAATGTCGGCATACGGTGGTTCACCGTTTGCGAGCTCTAAGGCCGTGATACCTAAAGACCAAACGTCGGCCTTGTGGTCGTAACCAGATTGTTTGATAACCTCTGGTGCCATCCAGAATGGAGTTCCCACAAATGTGTTCTTCTTGGTCATGGTTGCAGAAAGTTGGCCCGAGACACCAAAGTCGGCAAGTTTCACTTGTCCATTAGCACTAAGAAGCACATTGGCAGCTATTAACAGTATACTATGTTAGTAAAATTGGCCACCGATATCATGCCTCAACTATAGACATGGTAGATATATACCTTTAACATCACGATGGAGCTTCTTGTCTGTGTGGAGGTAATCCAGTCCAAGTAAGAGTTCACGCATGATTATAGCGATGTAATCTTCGCCTATCAAGCCAGGCTTCATGAGGTCAGCACAGCTGCCACCAGAACAGAACTCCATGACAATCCATAGCTCGGCTCCTTTTGCGTAGGAGCCGTAATATTTAGTAACATAAGGCGACTGGAGCTCAGAAAGAATAGCGATCTCCTGGATAATATCTTCGACCTCATCTTCGGCACTCTCAATATCGATAACCTTGATTGCTACCGCCTGACCGGTTTGCTTGTCAACGCTATGATGTTATGTAGTCAGCATTCACGTCATCTCAGTCGTGGTGATTACGATTAGCATGTAGGTAGATGGCTCACTCACCCCTTATACACTTTGCCAAAACTGCCACCGCCTAGAAACATAATCACATGCCAAGTTAGCAGGGCAATTGTTTGCTGTTAGCTCCGTTAGCACGGGGCACCGAAGCTTTGCAACGTACCGATGCAGAACTCCTTGGTGTAGAGTAGCTCTGGGTCCTGCGCCTCGTTGCGCTCTTCATAGCCACGGTCGGCCATGATGCCAAACTGCGATACTGGATGGGATGTAGAGGATGTGAGACGCTAGCTAGTATAGATCGTGGTCGTGGTCGCGGAAGGAAGATCGAAGGGTCGCCGGCCAGCTGTGGGTTTAGCGACTGAGAGACGCTCCGAGAAAACAGCTATTGTTGTTGGCTGTCCGCGTAAAAGTCGGGAATGCGGCTTTGTTGTTGTCGAGTCGGCTAGCGTCTATGGGGGACTTTTGGCTGTGGCTTTGGCTCACTATGTAAGGTGGGTGACTTGTTGTGGTTGGCGTGTTTGTTTATGCCGTTGTTTATATGTAAATTTTGTATTTATTTTCCGCTTATTGGCTCAACGGTAGTCAGAAAGCTCGTTCGTGCGCACAAGAGCTTGATAGCAAATTGAGATACCCAGAATCAGAAGGGGGAAAGGCAATAACAGCAAGACGTAGGTGATGGATGGCCAAGTAGATTGATTGATTGATTGCTGGCTTGCTTGCTTGTTTTGTTTTGTTTTGTTTTGTTTTGCTTGCCTCGAAGGCGGTGACGTTTTCTGACAGCGGAAAAAGTGAGAGCTCAGGCTTGTCTGCTTAATGGCCCAAGATATGCTCTGGCAGCTGTTTAGCCAGAGGTATGTATGTTGGTGGGTGGTTTGGTGTGTTTTCTTTTTCGAAGATTTCGATGAGCGTTGTTGACCACAAGGTTCCCTCTATTCAAATCACAACAACAATAAGGCAAGTATAAGTAAATGGTAGTAACAGCCTGCTTCTCGCCAACAAAGGTCGAACGAAGGCTTGTCGGATGGCAAAGGTGGGCTGGACTCCCCTGTCGTAGTCGTAGAAGGTAAGAGGGGCTCGCTTGGAGCCTGTTTTCCTTGTCAACAATAGAGATTCAAATAACCGGAGAATGCGGCTGGGGAATCTTGCAAATGGGCCGACAGAAGATTTAACAAGATGAAATATGTCCAATGTATAGATGAAGCAGTTGTTAAGCTTTATTTTTGTGTGTAGACTGGACATCAGGCTAGACGAGCGGAATTTATGTAGACGAAAGAGAGCAAATTTCTCAGCTGAAGTGGAATAATAGAGAGGGAATATGTTGACTATATCTTCCATTAGCATAAGTAAACAAACCCTCCGTAAATGGGT